>CALSCR010003978.1:0-18400 GCA_943704495.1 Pigoraptor chileana | reverse complement strand
TGTGTGTGTGTGTGTGTGGGTGTGTGTGTGTGGGTGTGTGTGTGTGTGTGTGTTTGTGTGTGTATGTGTATGTGTATGTCGCATTTGTACATCTTACTACTAAGATACAGTGTCACCAAGTGTAGTTTAAAGAAAAAACGTAAACTCCGGTATGTTTACACAATAATCCCTCCATGTATGCACACATGCACCTTGCACAGATCAAGCGCGCGCACACACGCACACACGCACGCACACACGCAAGCGCAACCACACACCCACGCAACCACACATACGATGCGGTGTACGCAGACACTTCCCCTATGGTTATTTGTCCCATGGGGCTGGAATAATGCCGATGTACTCGAGCATGTTGTCCTTGAATCCACGGTTGTAAGGATTGCGAATCTTAACAACGGGGACTCCCTCCTCGTTGACATCCATCGCCAAGAAGGTGCGGTTGCTGTATGCGTTCTGCGATTCAAAGAGAGTTTCGTTCACCGCCGCCTGTGTGTATATAGGGGTGTGTGTGTGTGTGTGTGTGTGTGTGTGTGTGTGTGTGTGTGTGTGTGTGTGTGTGTGTGTGTGTGTGTGTGTGTGTGTGTGTGTGTGTGTGTGTGTGTGTGTGGGTGTGCGGAAATATGAGCACCAAAAGGCAAGTACAGGAATAATATTTGAGTACCAGCGGCAACAACAACAGCAACAACAACAGCAGCAACAACAGCAGCAACAAAAAGTTGAGGAAAAGAAAAGAAACACACAAACACATTGGGGGCAAACGCAGATGAAAGACGGCGTCGACGGGTCAACCCACTCCTTCAAGAATGTTGCGGAGCTGAAGCATAAGGACAAGGGCAGCGGCGGTGGACGCCGACACAAGTGCGACGCCGAAAAAATGGACGGTGATCAGCTCAGTGAGGACTTTGCCGAAAGAGCGCGCCCCTGAGCTCTTCACTTCAACGGCGATGACTGTGTGTGTGTGTGCGCATGTGTGTGGTGTGTGTGTATGTGCGTGTGTGTGTGCGTGTGTGTGGAGTATTTGTGCGTGAAAATGGAGAGAAAAGAATGACGTGTAAGTAAGTGAGATAAAAGAAATGAATGAATTTGCATGGCATTTCAAGCGATATTTTTTTTTACGTTCCTACGGCTGTCGCCCGCACAGACACAACAGTCGTCGGAGTTAAGCATAAAGAATAATGCACAAATTCCGACGCTTCAAATGTGCGGTACTCACTTTGAATGCACAGCCATGCGAGAAACACGAACATGAAAAAGCCCGACGCAATCAATCCCGCATATGTGACCTGGTTTTTATGTCCAACACACGTGGCTATGACGGGGCTACAAAAGTTACGTAATCACACAACCAGGGTGGGGAGTGAGTACAACAATGTGATGTATTATGGCATGGGAGGACGTACGGAATGCATGTTGAGACATGTTGACACACACGCAATGCACGCGCAGGTCGGGGTGCGGTTCACTCACTTGTGATGGTCATGCCTCGCAACACAGCGCTTGCACATGTCGCAGTGGACGGCCCGCTCGGGCTATGTGTGTGTGTGTGTGTGTGTGTGTGTGTGTGTGTGTGTGTGTATGTGGTGTGTGTGTGTGTGTGTGTGTGTATGTGTGTACATCGGGTCACGCCTAGGTCTACGGCTGCACGTCTTGTGCAACGCCGACCACTCACATGAAATAAGGGTATGTGGTCTTGCTTGACAGCTCCACTGCCGTCGCCGAAAAGGAAATCTGCGGGACATTTCCCACTTGGTACAGTAGCTGAACAGCAGTGCTGCAATAAATAAATAAAAACGTCCCATCAATGTTACATGCACAATAAAGGGATTCGCCAGTGAGATGGGCGGGATTATATGGTCGTGTGGAGAATGCATATTTCCACGCTGTGTTTGCATTTTCAATGCAACAGGATACACGACACAGTGTAATGAGTGATGCGAAACAATCTCTCAGATGCACATTCTACATCGGCAGTGCACACGTTTCTCAGATTAAATGTCATTGCGTCGGCCACGGTCGTGACTCTGCTGAATTCACTGCTGCTCCGCATGAAAATATCTGCTCTTCATAGTCGATTAAGGAACTAAAACGTGAAAGTGGCATTAATGCACGGCAGCACGGACTATTTACGGAATGCCGGCATGGCATGCACATCTAATCTCAAATTCAATCTATCTATTACTGACCTTATTGATGATGAGGTGGCACCGATGACTGCAAAGACGCCCTTGGTCATGTGATCGACCGCACTATTCAGGGCAGAGCGACGGTCACTGTTGTTATCCGAGTTGGCAACGAGAACAATCGTCGTGTTGGGAAGGAGATCGTCAAACCAGCCATCTGCATTCCAATGAGCCGATATACGGATGAATGCACAGTCATTAAATTGTAGTTGTGTATCGGTTGCATTGGGTCATCGGTGGTTCAATAACGGATGCGTGCACATCTTGGAAGCCGCCGGCGTGAGCAAATGTAAAGAACAACCGGATGACTCGTACCCCAAGACTCACGGGTAGTACCGCCGGTACCCCTGGCATGCACTTAGCATTATGGGCTGATCATGATCTGATTAATACGGCCACCAATACTGACGTCACAGGTGGACTGCGAATCAAAACCCACCTGTCTTATTGTTCAGCATGTCAACAGCCAACTGCAGCAGTGGGGAGGTTTCGCATCGGAATGCGTTTAAACATATGAAATCAGAACAAGCCCAGTTGCCGCCGGTGCCGCCTAGTCAATGCAACAACTACTGCCGACTGTCACCGACGCCTACGAATACTGCTCGCACGCTCAGAGACTCGTCATGAGGCATTCCCGACAGGCTGACTCATTGAACTGATTAGACTGATAAAAGATCAGTAATAGAATCACACGTCCTGCTCATCAACGTGTCAGTTTCTGATAGACATGACAAACCTTCATATGCGCTTCGCGCTCCTGACCACCCGTTGTGGGCGTGTTATGGAGTCCTCCAAGAAGCACTGTGTTATTTGCAAGGGGAAGTGCGAGCGACACGAAAGGATTGTCGGTGTCTGGCCACACTTGTGCCGTAGCAAAATGCATCCAATGGACACTCAGGGAGACAATCGACAGGAAGAGCATCAGTTTCAACGACATGGCGGTTCCTGAGAGGTCGTCGCAACCGAGACGATGCGACCTCTTCATCTTTGCCAGGGTTTGTGGATGGGTGATTAGCGCAACTGAACTTGTATCCTTCAGTCAGAAGATTATAATAATATTCAACCTCTTCAATGAGTGTTGAGTTGTGGCGTAATCTGATGTGATGCAATTCGCCGTCGGATCACCCAATGAGCATCAGTGCTTATGACTGATGCGGACTCTGCCATTTTGAGTCAGATAGTCACCCGCGCAACGGCAGGAGAAACGCCGTCCGACTGTGCGCAATTCAATACGAAAAGAAAATATTTGGTTTTTGGCTGTTGCCAAGGACACTGTCCGCACTGACACTGGCCGCTGCAGAGCAGACTGGTGTACAATACTGGTCTCATACTGGGGTTACTGTGATATGTTTTTATTTTTTAAATAAAACATAATTATTATTTATTATTTTTTATTTTTTTTGTGTTTATTTTGGGAGGAGGGTAAATGTTTTGAAACCCTCGATTCGGCTTTTCCGCTCCGGAACGGAAAATGTCAATGTAGCAGTAAAACTGGCCAGTCTAAAACCGACGGCCGTTTAAAGAATCCGTAAAGCTCAATACAACAATAAACAGCATCTACTCTTTAAGGTTGTTTGTATTACACGCGGACGTCTCAAAAATGGGGCAATACACTCCCCGTTGGGTGCTTCTCCGTCACATTGGGCGTCTCGTGACCATGAACGATGCCGGTGACGAATTTGCCGATGCGTTGGTTGTAATGTGGGATGGCGTCATTGTGCATGTGGGGCGTGAGTCGGATGTGTCGGAAGGGACCAAAGGAGGCGAATGGATCAAACGTGCACTCGGCGAGGGTCTCGCGGATGTTGTGGAGATAGTCCTGGATCGGCACGTAGTGGTCCCAGGGCTCGTCAATTGTCACCATCATATGTACCAAACACTGACAAGATGCGTTGCACAGGATAAGGAGCTTTTTGGATGGCTATCGTCTCTGTACGATGTATGGGGCCATCTTACACCTGATCACGTGCGAGTGTCTGCTACGGTTGCGATGGCGGAGCTTATCCTTTCCGGCTGTACGACGTCGACGGACCATTTGTATCTTTTTCCCAACGGGTGTCGAGTTGATGACGAGATTGATGCCGCAAAAGAAATTGGCATACGATTTCATCCCTGTCGGGGTGCGATGAGTCTCGGTCGTAGCAAGGGGGGACTGCCACCCGACCACCTTGTGGAAGACGAGGGAGTGATTTTGGCCGACATGCAGCGTCTCATAGAAAAGCACCACGATCCAAGCAGGTGGGGCAGTATGACTCTTACAAGTTACTTTGTGTTCTCATCCGACTTCTGCCAGCGAGGATTAATGTGCTTTTGCTTTCGTGAAGTGCCAATCTCATGTATCTGTAGAGTTAATGCGCACCGCTGCGGTTGGGGCGCGACTATGAGTGTTTTTCCCTCATTCGTGAGGTTTGTTGGGATGTCAGTGTTTCAGCACCTGTGAAGACTATTCCCCTCACTAATGCATCGTTTTGCGCGTCCATGCGCAGGTACTCCATGCTACGCATCGCCCTCGCCCCTTGTTCCCCGTTCAGCGTGACCGAAGATCTCATGCGCAACGCTGCGCATCTCGCCCGGCAACACGGCGTTCGTCTCCACACTCACCTTGCAGAGAACGACAACGACGTCGACTACTCACTGCGTGTCCTCGGTAACATTCCGGGCGAATATGCAAAGCGTGTCGGTTGGGTTGGTGACGATGTATGGTTCGCACACTGTGTGAAGCTTAGCGGTGCAGAGTGCGACCTGTTTGCATCGACCGGCACGGGAGTGTGCCACTGTCCGTCCTCTAATCTTCGCCTTGCTTCGGGAATCGCCCCCGTGGTCGACATGATTAAAAAGGGCGTCCCAGTCGGCCTCGGTGTCGATGGTTCGGCGTCGAATGACAGCAGTAACATGCTCGCAGAGGCACGACTTGCAATGTTACTTCAGCGCGCGAATGGCAATCCTGGCGCAATGACGGCCCGTGAAGCGCTTCGCCTCGCCACTGTTGGAGGTGCGCGACTGCTTGGTCGTGATGGGGAGATTGGAAAGATCGTCGAGGGATACGCTGCTGATATTGCGGCATTCAGGACGGACAGCATCGGCATGGCCGGTGCGCAGCTGGACGTTGCGGCCGCAGTTGTATTCTGCAGTCCAGGCGGTGCAGACGTCGTCGTGATCCATGGAAAGATTGTGGTGAGGGACGGGCATTTGCTCACCATCGACGTTCCTGCAACGGTAAAACGGCACAATGAGCTTGCCAAAGACTTGTGGAATTCGGCGGCGGCTGCAAAAGAGGGGACTGTCTGATATTCCGGTTTGATGTTTCTTGCAATTCGCACAACCATTAAAAAAAAGGTGACTTCGAATAGTTTGGTATGTTTCGGAACACGGTTTTCCATACAAATATGATACCAAAATGACGGAAAAATAACTGTCTTTTCCCTAAAGTGGACCATGGCAACACCTAATACAGCAATAACTGACTGCGGAGGTATTTCCTTTATAGGAGTTATTTCAGACCCGAATGCCTTATTTGGTGTGGGTGTTGGTCCGTGGCTGTGCCACTTGCCGCATTCTGGCGGAGTGTGCGTGCACCGAATCCCCCGCGATACAACACCAAGTGTAAACATCTAACAGCACCCTTTCAATTTTTGTTTCCTTGTTCTTCGCTTGCCCCATAAAGGAGGCATTTGCATTAAAAACTGCTTGCATAATAGTGTAATTTGAGTGTGGATCCGTGTTTGGTGAGTGAAAAAATGCGAACGATGTTAGACTGCAATTTTTTCTGGGTGTGAACTTGATCTGTCTTAGAGGCTAATTTGAATTCATTTGTTTATGTGTCCCATCTTTGCTGTGTTTTGCTGGTTGCGTGTTTTGGTCCAACTGGTCTGGACTTTAGTGGGCATTATGCATCAACGCGCAGCCATGCGATTTGGCGCGGTTGGACAGCGCTCGATCCAACAACACGGACTCGCGCGTGCATCCTTCATCGCATTCGCAATTGTTGCTCACATCTGCACAGCCTCTGCTGGTATTGTCGAGCGGGATGCCAAGCTGTTTACTTACCCTGAGGAGGGCAAGTCGTCTGGACTGCATGGCGTCACCGCTTCCTTCAGCATCGACCTAGCCACTTGCGTCGATGGCAAGGTGTCGGGCGTTGGTTCGTTCAAGTTTCCAACCGTGTCTGATAATGAAGTGCAAACGTCTGTGGATGTTGACTGCGCCATTCTCTCTGCGGGAGGCAACGGCGTTCGATGGACAATGCGAAAGAGTGGATTCGCGCCCACACGGGAGATTGCTTTCCCGGGTGACGCAAAAATGGCTCTCAAGGACTGCAACGTCGTATTCGTCGTTAATGTTGCCGATGGCGGTGTGGACAACTCCACAGTTACTCTCGAGTGCACGCATGAGGAGATCGCGGTTACGGCCCGCTATCCAGCCATTGCTGATCCTGTGTACGGTAACGTCATTTACGAGGCCTCAAAGGGAGCCGGCGAGGTGCAGCTGGGCAAGCTCATCTCCCGCTTTGCTCTCTTTGGCATCTCCCTTCCCGGCGGCGATATCATCAATTCAATTGTTGGGGAGGCGATGAATACCGCAGTGGCTGAATTCTCTGCGACGATCAACTCGAAGGCTCCGTCGATTCTTGCGAAGGCAACCGTCGCCGTTTATGGCAAATCGGCAACCGCTTATCTCTATTTTGGAAATTTCGATTCGGCCAAAGGCCCCGTTACCGGCGCCGCCATTATCATTAAGATTGCGGTGGGCGGTGTGAACGTACCGACAATTTTCAAGCCCCTCTTTGATATGAAACTGAACGACGCATTTGTCGCCGTAACCTACAACGACATCAGGCTGGTTATCGACGGCCAGGAGCTTGGATTTGACAGCGGCGTCAGTTTGATTGCGCGGCTGTCACCCGAAGATTCTTCCGTGTCGACGCTCAAATCGCAGCTGGGAGGGAGCGAATTTTCAAAGCAGCTGTCTGTGCAACAGCTGCAGATCCAGGGCATTATTCACAGTCTCACGAACGTGAAGTTTGTGGCAGACCTCACTGGTAACTTTCCGATTGCCAACGGCGTCGATGTGAAGAAGCTATCGTTTGAAGTCGAGGTGAACGCTGAGCCTCCGTCAATTACGTTTGGTTTCGGTGCCGTCCTTGAGGTATGTGCATTAATCTTCATATATATATATAATACTTATTCTGTGTTGTGTTTGTCATCCAATTTTGGAGCGTGGATAGTTGTATCTCTTTGTGTTTTCACCGACATTGTAGTTTTCCGTTATAAGCTCCCCCTTACATCTCTCTCCCTTTGTTGTACATTAAACTTCACACACGCACCTATGCACGTGCACTAATGCATATGTGCACACGCTCGCCTGCACGTGCACTAATATATGCACACCCGTTACATTGTACCACCGCAGGTTGTTTTCGGCAAGGGAACAGATGACCAGAAGGTGGTGACGTTTGAAGGAAAGGTGTCGGTGGGCGCCAAACCCGAAGGCATTACGCTCGCATTTGAATTTTCCGCAAACAGCGCAGAACCGTGGAAGAACCCGCTTGGCATTTCGAAAAAAGTTTCCGTTTTGTTTCCGCTGGTTCTCAAGATGGGCGTTCTCATTACTGCGGCGCCGCCTTTCCTTGTTCCGGCATCCTTTGCCGTCGCCGGTGGTCTCCAGATCGGAGAGGTATGTGTGCAGGTGTAGAGAGGTGTGTGTGTGTGTGTGTGTGTGTGTTTATGCACTTGCGTCTGCAGCCAATATGAGCATGTCTGAGACCATGATCAGTTGCGCCACTTACCAATCCAAGTACTTGTGGTTGCGCGTTGCCAACAGGACCCCGAGAAGGCTTCAAAAGCACAGCTCGCCCTCTCCGCCGACCTCACCGACCCGTCGAAAAACGTCATTAAGTTTGACGCCAAGGAGATCAAGTTCTCGGCTCTTGTTTCGAACGTTGCCGGGTGCGACGACTGCCTCGGCTTTTTCGCCCAGGTTATGGACGCCTACTTTTCCTTTGACAACATATCCCTGAGCTTCAATCCGACGGGCAACGCAGTCAACATCGGCACGTCTTCAGCCCTCATCATTGTTCAGCCGGGTTTGTTCATAGATATTGTGAATATGAAGATCTATTTTGTCTTCAAGATTCGCCACGCCGTCCTCAAGGCTTCCATCGGTGGCATTGAGGCACTTCTCGACATGGAGCCAATCGATTTTGCCGGAATTATGACCATTCGCAAGTACACGGGACCCGCACTCGCACGCCGCTCTATTGTCGATTTTGTTGACCCCTCCATCATGGGCACGGGAGACATCATATCATTTGCCGATGCCGTTGGCGGAGTGGCGGCGTCCGGAAGGGCTCTCTCGAAAGGCGTTGCGTCGGCCGTTGCGGCAGACATGGAGCCTGACAATGTGGGACCTGCACACCTCCACGACCTGCCACGCGCGTCTCCACGCGTTTCTTCCCGCCGTGCACGCCGCGATGAAGACCTTCCCCCGTATGCAGTCGTCATTCTGCAGTCAACGCCGAGCGTTTACCTGCGTTTTGAATCGACGGGAAACGGCACGGCGCTTATCAATTCCGGCATTGGGAACCCGAATGCTGTGACGCCCACGGGTAAGCTCGCTGTCGACGAGGGATACGTTGGCAACGGCCTGATTGTCGCACCTGGGACCACCGTTGATTTTGAGCTCCGCAGTGTGTCGGACGGAAAGGCCTCGTTTTCCGAGTTTTCGGTTGAATCGTGGGTGTACTTTTCGGCGGACAATGCTGCGATTAAGGAGACGTTTGTTGTGTACGAGAGCCTGCCAAATGCGACTGCCCCCGCACGTGCCGACCGCCTAAAAGTGTGGGTGACGCAACGCGCTTCTGTTGCCGTTGAGCTGTCTGAGACGGGCGACTTTATTGAGACGCGCGGCCTGACCATCGACACGGGTGACTGGGTCCACATTGTTGCTGTCGTCACTCTGACGTCCGTTAAGATCTACATCAACGGATTTGTGTCTGCCTCGCTTGATCGGTTTGCGGTTGTCCCTCTTATTGGCGGCAGCGCTCGGCTCGGACCGTACTGGGGCGAGGGAGAGCACCCGGACCCAGTGATTGTCGACGAGTATGCTGCATATTCGCACGCCCTCGCCCACGAGGAAGTCTGGGCGCACTTTCAGGCCTTTGATGGCGCCGATGCGTATTCGTGGGCGGTCGCAAGGTACATGCCCGGCGTCTACGAGCGGTTTGACAGCGTCGACACGGCGCCCTCTGCCGGAGCCAGCGACCTTGGTGGGGGCGCGCGCCAGCAGAACACCGACTTTGACGACGGCATTATTGGTGACGGACTCGTGCTCTCGACCGCCGCGCTCTCCGCTTATACGATTCCCGAGACGTTTGTCACTGGCGGCGGCGCAACGGTCGAGATGTGGGTGAAGGCGTCGCAAAATTCGACGGTGACAGGGGACGCCCCGCGGGTGCTGCTCCAGGGAGGTGACTCGTCCTACTTTACGGGTGTGAAGATCACCGTTGCAGTGAGCTCTACTGGGACGCTCATGGCCAGGATTGGCGAACTCCCTCTGTTTGATTTTGGCGGGCGCACCGTGGGCACTGTCTGGACTCACATTGCGGTTACCGTCACGGACGACACTGTCACCGGATATGTCAATGGCGCAAATGTCGGTGACTTCAAGTGGACGACGGCCAACTTTTTGTTGGGACCCTTTTCCGCGGGCTGTGCGCAGGCGACGCAGTGCACTGGCGGCGTGTTTGAGGGCATAATTGACGAGGTTGCACTGTACCCGTCAACATTGTCGGACGAAGCCATCTGGGCGCACTTTGCACTGCTCTCTCCATCGCACGAGGCTCAGCTGTCGACGGCGGTCGTAATTGACAGTCCGGACATATACCTCCGCTTCGAGGACGTTGGCTCGGATGTTCTGCACAGCGATGGAAGCGAGGATTACGGGGTCGCTGCGGGACCATCGGCTGATATCGTTGTGTTGGGTGTGCTCGGGACTTCCGGGGTCGTGACTTCAACGGATGCCATTGTGTTTACGGCGACGTCGGATCCCGAGGCTGATGCGAAGAACAGTGAGGCTGTGACTGTTGAGTTTTGGGCGCTTGGATTCTCCGTTGCATTGCTCACTGACAGCACAATCTCGCATAAGTTCATTGAAGGCAACAATTACGCGCTGGCGTTTAACAAGGGCGGTGTCGAGATTTCTGTCGGCGGCGCCGTGCGGGGCCTCGTCACTGCCAGCGAGCCCGTTGTTCGCCGTGGTGGTGACGGCGCTGGGTACTCGCAGGTGGCCGTCGTGCTCACACTAACCGACGCAACTCTGATCGTCGACGGCGACGTTGTTGGACAAGCGTCGATTGCTCTGCCGATGGGCAGCAAGTTTGACTCTGGCGTGGTGCGCATGTACGCCGGGGTTGGTGTCGAGTACATGATGGCCATTGATGAGTTTGCACTCTATCCACAGGCGCTCACTGCCGGCCGCCTCTACAACCACTACGTCCGCGCCCTCTTTGGCGAAAAGTCTCGCGGCGTTGCCATTTCAAGCATGGGCCCGCTTGTGTTTTACCGCTTTGAAAACACGCGTGTCCTGAGGAGCTATGGCTCGGTAGACATATCTGATGTTGTTCTCGACGTGGATGCACCCGGAGTGTCCGTCGGCGCCCCGAGCTCGATGAATATGCCGGACGACGGCACGGGCACGGACGCCTCGCAAGTGGGACACTTTACTGGCCACTCTTTTTCCGTGAATCGGAACGGAAAGGCGCCCGTGTCGTTTGGTCGCTTTGAAGACGGGCTGTCGTTTGACGTAATTTTCCGCCTGTCTGACATTCCGTGCAGCCCCGGTCATATGACGGTGTTTGCGTCTGATTACGGAAACGGATGGACGAATGTGGGTGCTGTCTCCCTTCAGGTGATGTATGCGCAGAAGAAGGCGTGGCTGCGTGCGACTGCAGTCGGCGGCGGGCAGGTCGACATGTTCCAGGTGCAGAAGGACACCGTGTATGAGCTGACAATTATCTTTGAAAGCGACGGCGTGTCGGTGTATGGCTTTGTACCCGTCATTGGCATTACACTCGTTCATCGCGCCCTCTGGGAGCCCTCGGCAGACCCCTTTTCATTCTCAATCGACGGTCTCCGCATCGGTGCGGCACCGCGGGGACAGGATGTGCACGACCTCGGCCTCTACGGCGAGATTTCTCTCTTTGCCGTCTACGCCACTGCGCTCACTGAAGACGATTTGGTCCCGCGCAATTGGCTTGGCGCCACGGTGGAGGCGGATCTGGGCGATGACGGCAGCGACAATACGGAGAGGCGTCGCAGGGAAATGTATGCCTTGCGCGAGGGCTCTGTTGCATACTACGAGCGGAGCTATACCCCGGATGAGTGGCGCGTGGATCTGTCCCGCCAGCGCGAGCGTCGCGCCGATGGAACTACTCCCGCCGACGACGGACCGCAATTATCGATGAAATTCAGTGCTGGCGAGCGCTATCTCAAGGCCAACGGCGCGGTGTCTCTCCTGAAGACGATTGATGCCCGCGTTGTGCTTGAGATACGCGACACGGAGCTGTACGGCGAGGCCGGGTTCCGGTTCGGCAGCCTCTTTTCGCTCACGTTCCTGCTGCGTTCGAAGGGCTTTCCCGGGGGCGACGGGTTTATGTTTTCGCTGACGGGTACGTTTGAAAGCAATGTGTGGGAGGAACTGAAGAAGGCTGGTGTCGCTGTTGCGCAGCAGTTTGCAGAGTCTGCCACCCAGCAATTGGACAAGGCGAAGGCTTCCATTGGCGACGCAAAGGCAAAGCTAGAGGAGGCTAACCAAAGCGTCGAGCGCGAGCGTCAGCGCATCAACGGAAAGTTTTCTGATGCTCAGAATTCGATCCGCGACAAGCGCAATTCGGTTGCGAATCTGCGCGCCAGCTGCGATGACTACAACGACAACTGCAAGTGGTACAAGCCATGGAACTGCATTGCCTATGCAGGTGAATATTATAACGGGATACCCGCGCACGTGTGTATGTGGTTGTGTGGGGCTGCGGGCGGGTGGGTTGGTGGGTGGGTGTCTGTACTTACATGTGCGGATGCTCATATTGTGCCTCGCTTCTGACAACGTACATCCCATTTGCGCAATGCAGGGTGCTGGATTGGACTGAAGATCGCCGAGGCTGTGCTCTCTGCGGCGGAGGCTGTGGTCGGAGCCGTCGCCTTTGTTGCCGGTAAGAATGGGAATCCGCAACAATGTCATATGTGTTGTCTGCATCCATCTTGGTCCACGTAAAAATTACTCGTCACTGCATTTTTTTTCCCCGCACTGATTCGCAAATCAGTGTATATAGTGCAAAAGGGCTGTTGTGTGCTGCGTACCTGTTATAATGCTGCATATTTTTACGGACTCTCTCAATCTTGTTTGTATTTTTTGAATGCTGCCCCATCGCCGCTATTGTGATGTTGTCACACACATGCATACACACACATAACGTCTCTCACTTTTACTGCACAATCACTTGTCTCCTAGACGCCGCATTCCAGCTCGCGGAAGCCGCCGTCTCGGCAGCGCAGAGCACGTTGACGGCGACGCAGAAGGTGTTGGATGGATGCACCGTTGTTGTCAATGCACTTCCCGGTCTTCTCGAGGGCCTCCTCTCGTTCCTCGGCAAAGTGTTCAACATTCGCAAGGCTGCCTTTGAGACGACGCTCACAAACACTGCAGACACAATTGGCTATGACATTGACGCAACCATTCTCGGCGTCGACATCAACCTCAAGGGACAGATCACACTGTCGTTTGAGGGAATCAAAAACTGGATCCTCGATCAAGTGCGCGAGGCAATCAAGAAGATTGGTGGCGGCGGCTCGCGTCGCAGCATCGATGGCGGATACCACGTGACCGCAGAGATGCTGCATGCGCAGGGCGTTGTTGACATGACGCGATTTCCGCACCTTGGCGGCCGTCACGTGCGCACGATCGGCAAGACAATCGAGACGGCCGTTGTCTGCGTTGCGGGCATGTCGGTGTTTGATGGCTCAAAACAGTCGTTTGTGGGCGAGATCCCCGGCTGTCTCTTTGCGATCGACGCACTCAAGTCGCTGTATCTCACCGGCAACGCGCTCTCTGGAGTCATTCCTGAGTTTGACAACAAGGCTCATAACATTGAGTATCTCGGTCTCGCGGATAACAGCCTCACCGGGCCTATCCCAGCCACGATCTCCAAGGCGACAAAGCTGCGGTGGCTGGACGTCTCTGGCAACGTCGCTATCACGGGCACGCTCACTCCCCTCGAAACGCTCGCTTACCTCGAGTACGTCGACATTTCGCACACTGCGATTCCTTTTAGCGTCGATAATGTCGTCCGCTCGCTTGGTCGCCTCCCTCGCCTGCGTTACTACGACGTGCGTGGTGTTGTCCCGCCGGCGTCGACGGCTGTTTCTGCGACAAAGCCCGACGCAATCGAGGTGACGATTGTCGCGGAGCTTCCCCAGTCGACGTTCTGCTCGGCGTGCGATCTTGCCGTGAAGCAGGCGGGCACTTGCGCTTCCAACGCCTGCAGCAGCGGCAATCTCGCCCTCGAGAAGGCTGCGGCATATATCAAGCGTAAATTGACGTCAGTCGCAGGCGCAAAGTCAGCAACGGTCACTGTCACGGGCACCTTTGCCCTCGGAGACGAATACACTGTGATCAAGGCGGCTGTTGGCGGAATCCCCGATGCAGACACTACCGCGAGCATGCAGCTGCTGTCGGACATGCCGTCTGCGCAGGATTCAAACGGTGGGCTGCGCGTGTACTATCAGGAGGCGCGTCCGAAGTGCGCCGCAGGTCTCTTTGGCAAGGACTGCTCGTTCTTTTGCCCGTATTCGTGGCAGCGCTATAGCAACGACGCAGCGTCCGTCAGCCAGAAGATGGTCGACGCGTCGGGCTTTGAGGCCTCTGTCCGGATTGTCCTTGACAACCTCTCTCCCCGCTGCTTCATCCCCGATACTGTGGCGTGCGGAAAGAACGTCACGGTTGCCGTGCAAACGGCCGTGGATGTGTGCATCAACTACATTGAGGGAACCGCCGCCGTCGGCCGCTGCGCTGATGCAATCGACGCCGCCACCCAGGCAGCGACGGACTTTGGTGTGTCTCCCACGTGCGCAAGCGAGGCTCTTGGCGAGTTTGCCAAGCGCGTTGACGCCGACGGCGCAGCGTCGCCGTGTGCGATTGCAGAGTTTGAGGCGGTGCTATCGACGTCCGACGGCACGCGCGTTGGCAGTGCGGTTGTTGCGTTTGAGCGTGCGAGTGGCAGCATCAAGTTCATTGTTGAGGCTGATGCGACGGCGGACTTTACTGCGCTCACGGAGAGCGACGAAGATGACGTGTGCGGAGTGTGGCGATACGGCGGCTCTGACGACGATGGAGACGATGTCGGCTCCATTGAGATTATGGAGGGATCAGGTGCGTCCTGTTTTTGCAAGTGTGCGCGTGTGTCAGGTGCATCGAGTCTGCTTTCTTTTCTTTTTTTTGTTCTGCATGTTTGACATTTTTGCGGCCCCCTCAATGTGTAGTAATAGCGCGATTGGTGAGGCACATGTGCGTACATGTATATCATCATTCCTCCATTTGTACTCACTTCAATTGGCACTCTGCGTCCACCTGCATCACTTCCCTCAGCTGGCTTCCCCGGCGAGACGCTGCTGTCGTGGACTGCCGCACAAAGCGGACTCGCCATTGGCTTTGGCAGCAAGGGCGGCGTCTGCGTCACGGGTCAGTGGGCAGACGCTGACCTCGAGGACTGGGACCTGCGCTCGGACATTCGGGCCACCAAGTCTGCCGCAAGCGTCTTTCAGTACCAATTTGTTGTCAAGACACGCGGCAATCCCGACGGCGCTTTTCTGGGGACACTCAAGTGGGCGCGGTGCTCGACTGCGGTACCGTCGTGCAAGTCGTCGTGCGTTGCAAGTGAGTGTATTGCTGATGCGGGTCCTGTCGGCACTGTCAACCCCACACAAAAACGCATGCATATGCACGCGCGCGCACACACAAACACGCACACTCACACACACATTGTAATGTCATAGTCTGACTGTTCTCCAACCTTTCTTCAACGTACAGGCCGCGCGTGCGCCAATGCCAACGGAGCGTGCGGTGGCAAAGCGCGCTGTGAGGAGGTCTTTGTGAAGGCAACCGACACCGTGTCTGCCACGACAACCGCGCAGTGCAACTGCCTCAACGGCGACAATCCGTGCACATCCGCCGGTGTTCTTGCTCCGCTTCCCAACGGCAACGTCATTGCGTGTGGCCCCTCCGTGAAGAGCAGATGCGTTGTCTCTGAGGATGGCGGTCGCAGGTGGATCCCGCACTCACCCAGGGTTGACGGCAACCGCGCGACAATCCTCGGGGGTATTGCCCGTCCGGACGGCGCCCCCGACCTCCTCTACCGCTCCGCCGCGCCCATTGGCCGGGAACGCCCCGGCGCCTCCGAGTCTGACCGTTGCCTTGTTCTCGCCGAGAAGGGTGGTGACAATGAGCGCTTAGTGCCTCCCAATTTTGCCGACAAGTACGTTGCCCCGAACCACTTTAGCCCGTCGGTGCGCCCGTCGCTCGACGGCGCGCAGTCGTCTTTCCCCACGGAAGACATTCCCGTGTTTGAGGCGGGTGGCGCTCTGAAGGGCACGGTCGGCGTCTCGTCGCGGGGCATTTTCTACAGGGACGATCAGTCGAACTGGAGGATGCGTGGCGCGTGGATGTGCGGCGCCGACGAGGGGGGCAAGTGCTCCGGCCCCAAGTAGTGCAATCCACCTGTCATGTGAAGACGTCAGTCTGCCAAGGATGTGTCGCGCGTGTGTGTGTGTGTGTATGTGTTGTTCTTTCACCCATTGCCTGTGTGCTTTTGTCTGTGTGCGACGTACAGACGAACGGAGTTGGAAGTTTGTGTAGTTGTCTTATCATCTGTGAATATGTTTGGGTGGGCGTCTTGATCTTCGATTCGTCCTATCTGGAGTGCCCTTTGCACGCGTTCCCCAGGATGAGTCGCAATCCAATCCAATCCAATCCTCCACACAAACGTAAGACAAACACACACATCCCACAACCCGAACAAATATTGTCACAAGTGAAGATAAACATGAGACATTTTGCCAGAGTTCAAACAAATGTACAGCTGTTGTGGCGCGCCCTGACAAGTAAGGGTTTGTCCCCCAATTACCACTCCGAACCCGATTCAAGCTCGCGTCTATTTTTTTTAATAATCATACCAGAATTTGGACCCACATTTGCGGCAAGCAGAATTCAAACCTCACGCAGTACAGCGACATACAATGACATACAACAACGATTTCAGTGGCAATGCGAACGCGATGATCATTCGTGCCGCGACTATGCCGTTGTTAGTCGGCCTCCAACACAGTGACGTCGGCGGCGTCACGGCCCACAGACTGAATCGACAGGCGTCGACCGGTAGCACGGGTCGATGTCACCTGCACCTCTGCTCCGATTGTGTCGACGGGCGACTGCGTCCCAGTGACTGAATTTGATCGCAGGGGAGTGCCCATGCCCACGGGTACGCCCGTCGATCGACTCAGAATCTGCCTCAGGCTCTCGAGAATGGCGGAGAACATGGGGCGGTCCGAGGGGTGTCCCGACCTGCGGTGGTGTTGTCCGCGTGCATGCAGAACAAACGTTGGTTGAATAAATGTCCAATGCGTATAGTTGGGGGGACAATAAAGCGACCGGCATTCATTCCGAGGCACGTGAGACTGTTTGTGGTTCTCACGCGACGAACAACACCAATCACACCATTAATGTGTAGCACATTTGCGCACCCACCAGCACTTCATGGCGAGATCGGCATAATCGGTGGATGTGTTCGGTGGCATGGTTGGGCGCGCGTCTGGAGGACCGAGATTGACATCAGGAAATACGCCGTTAAAGAGTGATTTAGAGACATCAAATAACGTCATGATTTAGGGCTCAGTCAGTCGCAAAAGAAATTTCCGACCTCACGTCAACATCCGAAAATTCTGATTTCAGCCGCAAGTGCGCGACCTTCCATGTGTGTGTTTTCTGAGTTGTAAAAGCAGCAAATGCATGCATGGTATGCGGTGCAAGTAGACGGGAAAGGGCGGAGGGGCAGAGGGGGAGAGGGGGAGATAGCGATCACACAACAACAAAGAAAAACATAAAAACAAATGGCCAAAGAAGCTCACCATTTGCAACAATTTCGCTGAGAATAAACCCGATGGAGAAGGCGTCCTTGCCGTCGGAAAAGTACGGGATTTCCTCCGCAGCCTGCACGTGACAACACAATCAATCAGCACGATGAATCAAGAGTCGCTGCCGGCACACAATGCACACATCCAGGGTGCCTCTACTGCGACAAGCCACACAATGCAATGGCGCATACACACACAGTAAGCATAATACATGAATGCATGCGTGCGTGTATATGCGTATTTATGCGTACATATGCGTATATGCGTACATATGCATACATTGCATGCATGCATGCGTGCATGCAACACACACAGCCACCCACCATCTCCCAGAGAATGATGCCAAATGCATAAACATGTGCACTTCACAAGAGAGAAAGAGAGAAAATTCAAAGGGTCAAGGCAAAAGCTTCAAACATCACATGTGGGCGGCGAGAATGACGATCCATCAACCTGACAAATGCGCAGAAATAAACAAATAAATTAACAAAAAAACAACAACAACAACACGAGCGTCACACAGCGACATAGAATGCAATTGCGGACATGTACAATGTGCGTATATGTGGATATCAGAGGCCATTGTCACAAAGTCGGATCCCATTGTGTTTTTCGGCTTCTTGTCGGATGCAAAATGCGCAAATAGCTCGGGTGCCATCCACCGCATGCTGCCCGTAACCGTGTCGTTATTGGTCACGCGGTTGTTCTTGAACTGGGCAAGGCCAAAATCAGATACCTTGACAACAAAGTTGTTGTCGATCTATACATGTACAGGGGAGGGGGGGGGTATAGATTTGTTTTCATGGATAGAAAATAGATAGATAGATTAATTCAAATGGTGTGTGGTGTTTTGTAAAGAGAAAGGGAATACTAGCACTATATCCCAGCTATGGCTCAATGGCCTCTTGTCTAAATGCCAATAGACAGCGATGCATATGTACGAGACAGTGTGAGCACTACCAACCAGCAGATTCGGCGTCTTGAGGTCTCTGTTCAAATCGATTGGCATTAAAAATAAAGCGCGCGGAGGGGGGGGGGGGGGGG
>CALSCR010003976.1:0-12647 GCA_943704495.1 Pigoraptor chileana | reverse complement strand
CACGCACACGCACACGCACACGCACACGCACACGCACACGCACACGCACACGCACACGCACACGCACACGCACACATACACACACACACACACACCTCTTGAGATGAGCGGATGGCATCCGAGCGATCGAGCATCACGTTGAACAGTTCGCGGAGGCGGTCGCTGAACGCGGCCTCGGATGCCAGACGGGGATGGTCGAAGCAACGTCCCAGCATGCGCCGCATTTCATTCAGTGACTCTGTCAGTCCCTGGTCGTTCGAGGCCCTGTCGATCGTCTGTCCAATGGCCTTGAGAAGCGTATCGAGCTTGTAACCGCCGGCAAAGCGCTCGAGAAGGAGGACAGAATCCTTGCCCATCGCCTCTGCATGGGACTCAGCGGGCTTCTGCGTGGCAGCTCCCTGCGTCTTGAGGGTATCCAGTGTGCGTTGTGCATTTCCAGAGGACATGGAAGAGCGTGCAGCAAGGCCGCGAGCGAGGCGGATCAGGCGGCGGGACGACTCGTTGGACTCCTTGTCCTCGGCGATCTTGCGAACCAGCGCAAGAAAGCGATCAAACAGGCGCTTCTTGTCGTCCTCCGAAAAGTACTCCTCCGACATTCCATGGCTGAAGCCCGACGTCCCCGTGGACATTCCAGACATCTTCGGAATGCCGGTTGACGGTGCAACGCCGCTTTGGAGCGACGAAGGAGTGACGAGGGTGTCGACGCCCGCGCCGTATGCCATGCCTGTAGCTCCACCAGCAACGGCCTCGATGTTCCGCTGGGATACGGCGGCATCGAGGCACGGCGAGCACACGCCACACGACGTCGCACAGCCCGCCTTTGCAGTGACCCCACCAAGCTGTGTTCCCGACGAATACTGCCCAGACTGCTGTTGCTGCTTGTCGTATGATGAGCCGTACGACTGCTGCTGCTGTCCCTTTTGGCCGGGTCCAGACTGTCCGAATGTCGACTGCTGCTGCTGTCCAGACTTCTCGAATGAGTCTCCCCACTGCTGCTTGTAGGTTTGTCCCGAGGGCCCGAGCGACTGCTTGGACTTATCGAACGACTGGCCCGACAGCTGGTCATACGACGAGCCGTGTGTTTGTTGCCCCTGTCCGGACTGTCCAAACGACTGCTGTCCAGACTTGTCGAAGGAGGACGAGTACTGTTGCTGCTGATTCTGCTGCTGCCCCGCAAGCGAGCGGCCTCCACTCTCATAGCCACCGCCAACAGATCCCGCCGTTGACGCGAGACCCGTAGTGACGCCGCCGGGCATTTGACTGCCTTTCTCGAGTCCGTGTTGTCCGTACCCGTGCTGGCCGAGGTATGACTGTCCGCCTGTCACCGACGACACGTCACCGTAGTAACCGCCGTGCTTTAGACCACGGTAATAATCGGTGGACGGCTTCTCGCCCGCCTGCGAGCCGACACCGCTGCCAAGACCGACCCCGGTGGATCCATATCCGCCTCCGAGAGTGCTCGTCTTCGTCCCGAGCTGCTGCTGCTGCTGCTGCTGTTGCTGCTGCTGCTGGCCCCACGGATCGTACCACGACCAGTACCTCTGAGGGTTGTACGCACCCTGATCGAGCGGCATGCCCGCCATACCCCCACCGCGCTGCACCTTCTTGTTGCCAAGGTCACGGAGAAGAACAAGAAACTCGCTCAAGTGGCCGCGGAACTCGGCATCTTCGATAAGGCGGCGCGCAATCGCACGTCCGTCGCGCATGATGAGCGTATTGATCTCGGTCATATCGCCGCTTCCGAGAATCTTTGCAACATCAGAGTCAGACATGGTCATCTCTTGCGACGCACCCTTGGCGTGCTCGGCGAGGGACTGAAGGCGCTGGTCGGGGTTCTTTGTGTCGATGATGCGCTCGACATCACGCGTGACGTTCTGGACGTCGCCGAGGAATGCACGGCCTTCCTTGCTAAGCGACGGATGCTGCTTGGCCTCCTCTAGGATCTCCTGCGTCGTGTTGATGCCCTGCTTGAGCTGCGTGTTCGAGGGTATCTCGCCCTGACGCAGTGCCTGGACAGTGTCCTGTGCCTGGCTCGCGCGCTGCTGCGCTAGCTGCCGGCGTTGAGTTTCAGACATGTCCGCCATCGCTACTTTTTCGTTTTATGGTTCGATTGCGTGTTTTAGTTTTGAGAATGAGCTTCGTTTTTCAAGGAATGAGCTTTAGTATTGAAGCGAAAAAGGATTTCAAATTCACTTCAAAAATGAGCGGGATAATTTGACAGTTGTGGTGATAAATAATCGCTTGGAGTCTACAAAGACGTTGTTTGGCCATGTGCCTCTGAATATATACGCACATCGCAAACCGATCACGTTCGAAGATGCCGCGTGCTCTTCGGGAGAATGTGAGTGCGCAAGGAAGTGTGGAAGGGGTTTTCGGATAAGAGCGCAAAGAGAGAGAGTCAAACCCCAACACAGGCGCAGGGAGTGATCCTACGCCAGTCACAACACACATGGCTCACTGACCCGACAACATCGCCCCATTGTGCGTATACGTGTGCGCATGGAATGAGTGGCTCGCCGCGCGCGACGATGCGGGGTATTGTTTTTGTTTTGCGTTCCTTCCACTCGCGCCGGGACTAAACAGATGCTTGCCAAGCCCCTCAGATTTTACAAATACCTATGGCTGTCTTCATCGCACGTGGCGCATACCCCAGCATTCCAATAGTTCCTTTCCCCACTTAGGCCCCATTGCAATCAAGTGTCTCCATCTGCCACGCCAAACGAGCCCAGAAGATGGGGGATGAGAACTGAACACAGTCGCCAAAAATGCCGCACATTCTTAAACCGAACAAAGGGCTGGTTATTATAAGTTAGGCGACTTATTCGTATCTATTCGCCCACGCGAAATAAGTGATCGAATACACGAATACACCCACGCACAAGAGACCATTCGAGATATTCCTTGCATGCAAAACAGGCAAACCACTGCGCAAAGTAGTTGCACAAATCTCGAAACGACTTTACTGAGAGTGTGCAGATCTTTGTCACGTGACATGTATGTGGATTTTATGAGCACGTGATACGGATGCCTTAGTGACATCGATATTGCGTCACGTTTAAACCTCACCCCCTGATCACTGTGCTCACGCTTTCAGGATTCGTTTCTTTTATGGTCCTTCTTTTATTGTGAAGCGCAATTACAACATAATATAATATGCAGAGTATTTGTGTGTGATTTGGTGCATATATTGACCATGTCTCTCTTGCGGATGCTTTCGTCGGCAGCCGTGGGCGTGTACTCACGTGCCAGCGCCGCGCGTGCCATTCACAGCACCGCCGCCACATGCGCCGGTCAAAAGTACCGATTGAGGTGTGTTTGATTCCAATAAGGGAGAGCAAGAGAGTGTGTATGTGTATGTGTGTGTGTGTGTGTGTGTGTGTGTATGTGTGTGTGTATGTGTGTGTGTGTGTTGGGGGGGGAAGACCATTTTCTTCATTTCGGTGGTAATGGAGGCGACTGCTTATGTTTGTCTTGTATCCGTCCCTATGGACTTGACGATATGTATGTGGCTGTACTGCAGCTTTGTTGTGTTTTCTAGAGTATTACTGTAGGATGCAACAGGGATCACTATTTTGGATTCGTTTTAGACCGAGTTTGTTAATCGTGTTGCTCACATGCTCCGCCGGTTGTTTGTCTGTCTGCCTTGACGGCGTGCGCTTTCTGGGCACACACATTTGGTACACAGCCAAGGGCTGCCACGCTCGGGAAACGAGTATGGGCCGCTTACAGATCTTCCCGATTGGTCGTACGCTGGTGAGTAGGACCTCACTTTTGATCGCTGGTTTTGTATTTGCGCTAAGTTTGAACTCGGTGGTCATCTCTGTGTGGCTGGCTGCCCCTCACTGTGTGGTCCATGAGCACACGCACCCGCTGGAACCCTGCATTGTCACTGACTCTTCTCTTCTTTTGTGTGTATGAGAAAGGCAGCGATTCTTTACTTCAATCCTGCACGTCTCTCTCTCTCTCTCTGTCTATCTTTCTTGTGAAGTCCCATTCAACACTAATGAAGTCCCATATCTCTCTGTCTTTCTTTATTGTGGAGTCCATGGGCACAGCGCCTATGACACTGACTTGAATCCTACGTCTCTCTATCTTTCTTGTGAAGTCCATTCAACACTAATGAAGTCCCATATCTCTCTGTCTATCTTTCTTGTGAAGTCCATTCAACACTAATGAAGTCCCATATCTCTCTGTCTTTCTTTATTGTGGAGTCCATGGGCACAGCGCCTATGACACTGACTTGAATCCTACATCTCTCTATCTTTCTTGTGAAGTCCATTCAACACTAATGAAGTCCCATATCTCTCTGTCTATCTTTCTTGTGAAGTCCATTCAACACTAATGAAGTCCCATATCTCTCTGTCTTTCTTTATTGTGGAGTCCATGGGCACAGCGCCTATGACACTGACTTGAATCCTACATTTCTTTATTAGTCTGTGGGCAAGACACTGCTTTTGAATCGTACTACGCGCTTTTTATTAATTGGGTCGATTTGTTATTGTGTTGTATTGATAGGCCCATACCCAATGTTTCGGTTGAGTACTGACCACTCATCTCTCTATATTCGCCCCCCACAACCCCCCGCCCGCTCCACATACACACCCACGGCACGTGATTATGGCAGACGGTCGGCCCGCCCCCGAGACGCGCGCCCGCCAGCACCGGCGCCACTTCCAGGAAGCAATCGGGTCGCGCATTGAGCAACTGCTGCACGAAGTGGACACTGCGGTTGTCAAGCCTAATGCCACCCATTATATTCCCAGGGGACGAAAGACTGCCCGCGTATGGAAGTTCTCCCAGTGATCCTTGGGCTGTCATCAGTCTGTCCTGTCTGCCACGCTCTCTCACTCTCTATCTCTTCAATTTCAAAGCTGCGTTGTGCGCGTTCTGCGTTTGTGTGTGTTGTCGGTGTTAATAGGGAGCGTTTCCCACCCTTTTATGATTCAAGACTGCGTATCTTTGTCTGTGTGCCATTTCGCGTGAAATCGTGCGCAAAAGTGCCTGCTACTTTTACGTGTGACTTAACCCATATGCGTGCGTGCCGTTGCGGTGTCCTTTTCGAGCCTATGTTGGAAGTCCTCTGGAGGGTGCTTGTCGATTGTGGTGTTTGGGTTCGGTGGGTGTTGGTCGATCAGCGTTGAACGATGACTCGGCATCTCTTCTCACCCTACCCTGTGTCACTGTGTGCGTCCACTTTGGCTGCTTAAGCTGCGTCTGTCTCAGTGTCGCGTTGGCTTCTTGTTGATCATCGGAATATATATATATATATATATATGTGTATTCCGTTTGTCAAATTGATCGCTAATGAAGTTGGAACCAATTTGAAACAAAGGTGTCGGTTATTGTGTGTTCACGCGAAGTCATTGCCCTGAGACGAACGACCGTTGTTATACTGGTACAACCAAGGCTGCTCACAACGAGGCACGCAGCACACTCGTTGGCAATGTTGCCTTCCTTCCTTTCTCGAAGCAGCTAAGCCCGAGCAGCGTTTCGTAATTATCCACACCAACGGTCCGAAATAGCTTTTCGCTCGTCTATGGGCACAGGGACACACACATCTTTTGCAGCCATTTCTCCAAAGTTCTCACTTAGTGAAGTGCTTATTGCCATTCCTTTTTTTGATCCTCGTCTTTATGTTCTTTATGTCGTGCGCTCTCTACTTTGGTGATTACGATCCGTGCCATGGAATTGTGAGAAAAGAGACAAAGAAAACCAGCTGTGAATTACTTCTTTGAAACCTCTCAGCCTTTTGCGAGCTTGCGGTTACATTTTTTAAGGCCGATTTAACCGTCGTAAGATGCGTTTTTATTCACATACAATGCAAACAAAACAATTTAACTCAAGCGGAAGAGTCCGCGTGTGTAGACGACGGCCGGCGCATACAGAAAGGAGGAGGGGAATGAGGACACAGCCACCGTTGCATGTTGACACACACGTGTAAATGGTGGCACTTTAAACGCAAGACTGTAAACGCAATGACTGACTGACAGTTATAACGCAAGACGGGCTGTCAGCTTCGAACAGACAGAAATAAAAGAAATTTCACCACAAAGTCTTTGCAGTCTTCACGATCTCAAACTCGTCGACAACGGCGCCGTCCGTGTCCTGGATGTACTGCCAGTGCATGTTCGTCGCATTGGCCCACATCTTGTTGTAACCATACACCGAGAGACGCACAGCCGACCAATCGGGCTTCGGCATGTACCACTCAACGTCAAGCATCTCAATGTTCCCAGCCGCTCCGTTGATGACGTGCACGGGGAAGGATGGGTTTACGTATGAGTTCTGTGGTGAGCATGTCGTGCGGGTCAGGGGGCGTTTTTCGTTGAGGCAAGTGTCCAGGAGACAAAGGTAGCGGGTGGTTGATGGAGGTTGAAATAAAATTAAAAAATTGAGTAATTGTGCGTGTGTCAACATTAACGTCCATACAAACCGCACGCACAAAAATAAACGCGGCGCATTCGAACTTTAGCATAATCACAATAATACTGCATGTGACAGAGGTGATTTGAACCAAGGCGCCATCAAAGTGTATGTGTTCGACTGTGGAGACTGTGGAAATCAGTCCTGCGGGCGGTAATAAAAGCGAGACGACAATTTCTTGTTTATCGTCCGTGCTTTGTGGGCTCACCTCGGCTGTCAAGTTATGCACAGGCAACGTGCGCTCGTAGCTGTGCACGTGACCAGTGAAATACACGTCGACCTGGGCGTGAAAGGGTCGGCGGTGGCCGCAATAACAACAGACACCCACAGAAGCGATTGCTTAATATAAAACTCATGATATGTAAAGCGGAACCACAAAAATAACATCTCAGAAAAGTATGAAACATTTGTGAGGATACAACCAGGCTACTCGGCTTCAACAGCCATTGTGCGTCAGTTCGGAAGAACACATCGTGCAAAAGAAGCCCCAGAAAGGGACTGAGCCCACAGTAGACATAGGAGTCACACATCCCACACAGGGACACATTCCACGGATGGTGGGTGGTGATAACGAGTGGCGTGTTGTCGGTTGCGTACTATTTGTGTGCGTTGTTTGTTGTGTGTCTGCACATGCGTCGTGTCTGCGCACCTTGTACTTGTAGAAGAGCTCGTCAAGGTCAGTGCGGAACTTTTCAGCCATTTTGTTGCAATCATCTGCACACACAATCAAACAGAGAAAAAGGGGGGCGGGAGGGGGGTTACGGTTAGGTTAAAGTTGGCAACACACCGTCGATGACGGCGCACCGCATAGCTACTCACCAATATCAGGGCGCTGGTTGCTGCAGTAGAGTGGCCGGTGTCCGTACACAATCAGCCACGGGGTAACCGCCCGCTGCGCCTCCGTGTTCGATCGCTCAAGCTCCTCCGCAAGCCACCGCCACTGCTCACTGCTCGAGTCTGTCGCATGCTCCGTCGAGATGGAGATGAAGTGGATGAACGAGTAGTCGAATGCAAACCATGCACGTCCTTCTGCCTTGCCGGGAACGGGGAAGCGGGCGAGATATGCCACGAGGTTGCTGTCGCCAATGCGCTCGTGGTTGCCTGAAACAAAGTGACGGGTGGTTTTCAAATTCAAAAAGTCGACATGAGATAAAGAGTAAGAAACGTAAAGGTATACACAGAAAGGAGATTTATATACTACATACATATGAAGAAGTTTTTGAAATGGTTTTGCTTTCGAGGGGAGATATGGAAATGACATTCAATTAATTATTGTGAGTGGTACATGCACAATTAAACAATTCAACGACGACATAAATGGACGCCATATTATGGACTCTTGCATTTCTGTTACTACCGTTTACTCTGTAACTCTTTTTACCTGGGCACACTTGGTATGGCACGCGTGCGGCAAAGGGCTGCACATTCTGCATGAAATGGTCCCACAGGTGTTGGCGACCGTCGGCGTCTGCATGCAACACAAATAAAACGCAGAGAGAGAGATGATATAATTAAAGTGAGTAAATATGCCCTGCGATGCCCAACCGAAGAAAAAAAACAGAAGTATGTATACAGGCAACAACAACAAAAACAAAATAAGTGTACGATTCAACCCCGTATTTTTAAGCGCTATTCCCATGCCATTGAACTCCACAATCCGACCAACACAGACAGAGAAAGCGAGACTGCGCATTGCAATACCCACACGAGATGTCGCCGGCATGGAGGACCATCTTGACGGTCCCCTTGGCAACCTCGTCTATCAGCCGCGCCACAGTCATCTCTGAATTCGGCACGCCCATGTCTGCAACAAGCGCAATGGGCTCGTCTGCCTTTCCGTCAACGGAAGGCGTCGTAACGGAAAATTCGTCACTCCATCCGCCAACATCATCGCCGACCTAACACATGCATTATAAAGTAGAAGGATTTATGCGTGAGAACTTATGAATAAAACATAATCGGTTGCACCTTGTGAAGAAAAAACAGAGGCCAAAAATAAAGGCCGTGAAATGGTATTAAAGTAGGCATGTAGGTGGCAGGGTGTCGGCATACACACCTTGTAGTAGTAGGTCGTGAGGGGAGCGAGGCCTTCCAGGTATGCCTCGTGGATCGTGCCGAACCAGCCGCCGGGGGCCTGCGTATCGTTGTATGTGCTGCATGCACCATTGAACGTGTGTGTATACACGCCAGAGGAAGTGCCAAACCTGCGCGAGTGTGGGATAGTGTTTACGGTGCATGTGTTGTAGGAGTATTCAGCAAGAGGCAGATATTAAGACAAATCAGTCAGTACTCACGCAATTGTTCAAGAGCTACGCAGTACGTGACGGCATGTGCGTTCATATCCAATTGAAGCTGTGGATTGTGGAAGGATACTATAGCAATCATAAAAGGCTGTGTGTGTCTGTGCGTGTGCGAATGTGTGTGCGTGTGCGTTCCTATCCAGCTGAAGCAGTGGATTGTGGAGGAATGCGACAGCACAATCATAAGACATGACGGCTTACTTGACAGTGCTGGTGACAGTTGGGTTCAGCGTAACCCATGACGCCGCGAGGTCGGGGCGGCCGTTGATAGGATGGAGAGACAAATGCAACTGCTGCGGTTGGTCGTTGCTGCAGCAAACTGCACTGCAGTGTCCCGCAAACGCCTGCGCATCCAAATGAGATTATAATGTCAGTGTGTGTGTGTGTTTCGCAAAGTATTGCCCAAGCGAAGGGTGGCGTGGGAGGTGAGAAGGTAAGAACGGTTGCTATCACAGCAATGGGCCCACACACACTCGTCTCACCTCAAGGCACGTGATCTCAACGCCTCCGCGCTCAAGCATTCCGACGTACCCCTTGAAGTCCACAATTGGCCGGCAAATGTCATAGAAAATATTCGGAATCTTGTTGCAAAGAGAGCCGGGCTGAATTTCGTCGTGGTTTTTCACGAATGGCAACAGCATTGTCAGCAGGGATGCAGTGACTTTGCAAGCCGTGCAGATGGAATCGTCACCCTGGCGATATGTCTGCGTGATGTTCTTGGGGACATCGTTCATCGTGAGTGGAGGGAGGGCATCAAACATTTCCTGTGCCGACAGCGCATCGCTTGCGACTATGCCTGCAGCGAGTGCAAGGAAGGCACATGCCGCCAAAATATGTTTTGATGCCATTATTTTGAGAGCAAGGATTTCCTGGCGAAGCCTATTTCACCAAGCAGAAGTATATTGACCTTTTTCAAGTAATTGTTCCAGTGAGATGACATGTTGCACGCATACGTGTGTGTGTGTGGGTGTGTGGGTGTGTGTGTGTGTGTGTGTGTGTGTGTGTGCGTGTGTGTACACGGCGGGTGTCTGCACTTCTCAAAGTGATTGGACAGCTGTCTGCAATGAGAGCCCGCGCTGCGATCACATGATTACCGTTGAAGCCGAGCCATATTGGAATTTCCACAATAAAATCCCAATACAAATATTATACTATTTTAGTCTTGGTACTTAATGTATTATTGATACAATACTCATAGTCCAAATTTATATATCTAATTAACATTGCGTTACTAATAGTAATCTGCACTGCGCCGAAATCTTGCGCGGCAGCAATGGCTCGTCGTGCAGCATAGCCTTCCGTGTTCTGTGCAGTGCTTCCGATTGGTCCATTTCCGCCCCATAGTAACACACATTGCGGCATTACATATTTAGAGACACCACACACATGGTAAACATGCGGCATACATTAGAGACACCACACACATGGTGAACATGCGGCACTACATTAGAGACCACCAGGAGCTAATGGTCTGGAGACATAGCTCCTGGAGACACTTGTTGGCTGTTTCACGGTGCATTGTATCGAACACCTGCCCATTTTGTGCTTCTTCGTGCGTTTATGGTCTCAGGTATCGACAGCATGAATTGCCAGAGATCTATCTATCCAGTAGCAGTACAAGACACTTGCAGAGCACGGAATGTCTTTTGTGTCGATTCTTCATCTCGATCGACATCCAACAAATTAGTCCGATCACGTGCATTATCACGCGTTCCTTCAACACATATGACTTTTGCAGAAACCCGCTGTATTTATCGGGAAACTTCACAGAATGGCAATCCAAAGCACGCAAATATAAGCAATATAATCTATAACAAACACAGAAGAGAGAGAGAGAGTAGGATTCAAGTCAGTGTCATAGGCGCTGTGCCCATGGACTCTACAAAAGAGAGAGAGAGAGAGAGAAGAGATAGTGGCGCACACAAGGATCACATAACCCTCAAACCACACTCAAAATAACACCACCATTACCAAATTAAAACTGTCAGAGACAGGTGCCTCGAGAAGAAAGCACACATCAAACAGGCAGAGCATTCAGTCACAAGCCAAGAGCATAAGCGCATCCTCCCCATCTCTCAGAAGTTAATGAGGTCGCCGCCACTCTTGGATGCCTGCTGCTGCGCCTGGAACTGCTGATACTGGGCCATCTGCTGCTGCTGAAATTGCTGCTGTTGGAGGAACTGCTGCTGTTGTGCCGTCATCACGGGCGGCGGGGCGAACGGATTGGGGGCGGAAGCCGTTGCCACGGGAACAGAGGGTGCAAATGGATTGACGTCGGCAGGTGCGGGTGTGAATGGGTTGAAGGCAGGGGCCGCAGCGACGGGGGGCTGGGAAAATGGGTTGGGCGCGTCCCCAAAGTTCGACTGCTGTGCCTGCTGTTGTGCCTGCTGCTGTGCCTGCTGGTGGAACTGTTGTTGCACAGACATGCGGCGGGCGTTGACGGCGGGGGCGGCGGAGGGCGGGGGCGCAAGAGCCACTGGGGCGGCATTGGACACAAACGACGTGCGCCGCTGCTCGGGCTGTGCGGCGGGGGCCTGGGAGAACGACTGCACGCGGGCGCGCGAAAACGAGTTGAAATCGTCCTGTTGTGGCGTTTATGTGTGTGTGTGTGTGTGTGTGTGTATGTGTGTGTGTGTGTGTGTGTGTGTGTGTGAATAGCGAGAATGTTTGTGGTGTGTTAGAAACCGGAACCTGGGGTTTGATACATTTCGCAACAGTAGAAAAAAAAAAACAAGCTCAGGGAAAAGTGGGCGCACGTACATGCAACACATATGGCAACACATTTAAATATCAAGCAAGTGCAATGGACAAGAATCATACGCAAGTCGCTCCTCCTCCAACATTGTGAGAGGGGGAAGGGGGAACAGAGAGAGGGGGAGACAGTGAGCACAGAAGAGCAAGAGCAATGCAAGGGATCCAGTATTGGTGTAGATGCCGATGCCAACCTGGGCGGGCGCGGGTGCCTGGCTGAACTGCTGGGGGAACTGCGGCTGCGGGGGAAACTGCGGCTGCTGTTGTGATGGGGCGGTCTGGAATTCGCTGAACTCGTCCACCTGCGTCAGTTGGGGACGCGATGACGCCGACGCCGTGCGCTCGCGTGGCTGATCGGCAGACGCGACGTTCAAGCTAGCGGCGGCCTTCTGTGCCTCCTTCTCCTTGTGCACGTTGTATGCCTCTTCAAAGGCCTTGCCAATCGTCTCGTGAATGGGTTGTGCCTGCAGTCAATAATATCAGGACCAAAAAAACAAATAAAAATAACCAGGCACATTTGAAAGTGAGCGTGCGAGTTTGTCAACACGGTGCCATGTCGTGGACGCCATGACCACACATGGAAAAATAAGCACATATAAGTTCATCCCATCACTCCAACAGACAATCGATAAATCGGGACGGATGAAAAGAAAGGCAAAAATAAGGGGTATGGCGATTCTCATCATCGCGCAAACAAAACAAAAAAACCGAATGGGAGGAACAAATACAGGGCGCCGTGCATCATGCGATGCACACCACCAGGCAGGCACACACCGAGTCCTGGAACTTGAACATGTGGCAGTAGTAGCGGTCGCTGCCCTGGTTGTATGCGACGTACGAAATGAGGCGAAGGCGGTCGGGGCTGACATCATGGGCACACTGCGAGATGCGGTGGATGGCGTGCAGTTCGACCACTTCCTGTACGGTACAGGTTGTGGGTGGTATTGATTGTTGCACAAAGGCATTGTCATGTCAGTAGAGCGCCGCTTAAAAAATAAAACGGAGTTTCAAAGAAACCACAACAAGCAAACTTTCTATTCGTATGTGTGCGTATGTGTGTGTGTGTGTTTGAGTGTTTGAGTGTTTGTGTGTGTGTGTGTGTGTGTGTGTGTGTGCGTGTGTGTGCGTGTGTGTGTGTGAGTGTGTGTGTATGTGTATGTGTGTGTGTGTGTG
>CALSCR010003971.1:0-10002 GCA_943704495.1 Pigoraptor chileana | reverse complement strand
ACACACACACACACACACACACACACACACACACACACACACACACACACACACACACACACACACACACACGCAGGCCATACTGAACGCCGCCAAGTATCTACAGCGTGTGGCGTTTACGTACCGTCGCATCGCCGGAAAGACTAAACTGCTGAAGATGTATCCGCTCTGGCCGTTCACGAGCTACGACTCGTGGCTCATCTGCAACCGCGACAAGGCCGCATGGACATACACTGCAAGTATTGCTGCTCTCACCGCGGGAAGCAGCAATCTCCTCAAGTTCGACTCGCTTATGTCTATTTTCCAGAAAAGCATTCTTGTGAACATGCTTAAGGATAAGGAGCTTCGGAGTAAAGTACCAGAAGGGTCGTACGAAGCGTGGATCCGAGCTCGGCTCACGAACGCGCAAGTGGCACCCAACACGGTGTTTACGCTGCTTCGGGAGGGCACGCGAATGATCGCGGGGCTGTTGCGGTCTGCGTCTCTGGGCATTCGCCTCGACTGCTTTGACCCTCCTTCGAACGGCGCGACGGGCATGAAAGCGGCTTGCCAGACGTCGACCGCAACGAACGGCAACTATGTCCGCCTGTCGACGCGAACGGCAACTGCGCAACAGCTGGCCGATGACATTCACAACAGCCTCATTGTGTTTGAAGCCAACCCGGCAATCCAGCCCATGGCACCTTGAGTGGAGGCTCGTGCGCGCATGTTTACGAGTTTGCGTCTTAATATGCGTGTGTTGTGTGTGTAGTGTTAATGCGTGTGTATGGTGTGTGTGCTGTGTGAAAGTGCGTGTGTATGTGTGGTTTGTGTTGCGTTTACGAAGTCTTGCGTGTCTCGATGTCCTTGTCTTTGTAGGCATCCTTTTACCAACCCTCAACATGATCTGTTTGGCGGAGTGCAGTTGTTGTTCATCGAGGAAACTTCTGTTAGCTCCATATTTCCGCCTGTGTGAACGCATCAGTGCGGCTGAGTATCGCACAGGGACATTAGTAACGGCTGTGAATGGGCTCATTAACGAAATTTGAATTGGGCATCTTGGGCAGTCACTCAGCAGCCACAAAAACATAACGCGGAGGAGCGTTCGTGAAACCGACGCGGAGATCGGTGTGGGTTTGGGGACTTCAAATGCACCGATGCGGCGGTTCTGTTAGTGCCGACAAATAGGTAGCTCGAATATAGTAGTCCTGTCAGGCTGGCGGGGGTGCAATGGGTGTGCAATGCCTTACAGTGACTACTCAAAAGCGACCACATTTTAAGTCGCTTTGAGCCAGTGGTAGCCCAATGAGTTATATTTGCCGAGGGGCGACGCGATGGAGGATGGTTTGAGAACTGTCGCTGGGTCGCTTTGTGCATGTGTGTGTGTGTGTATGTGCATATGTGTGCGTGTGTGAGAGAGAGAGAGAGTCGTAGCCCAATGAGTTTTATTTGCCGTGCGATGACAGAGGGGCGATGCGATGGAGGATGGTTTGTGACAACTGAGTCACATCCGTGGGCACCCAACACACCTCCCGCCGGGTCACGTGCGAATCAGCTCGGCCAGGCTGAGCACATTCAATCCCCTCTGCAGTAACCAGCGAAAGCGACTGTACATCTGACACGGACATCAGCCGTCCCCCATCGATGTCATGCAGTACGACGCCCTCCTCTCTCAGACGCGCGTCGTGCGCCAGGGCTTGCGGAAGTACTACGCGCTCAAAGTATTCCGGCGGATCACAAATGGCACCGTAGTCTTTTGTGCGCCGCCGCCGCCCACACACATCCGGGGGCGTGCGTAGAATAAAGCGGGCGTCGATCAACTCGCGCACGTGACCGACGGTGTACAGATGTATGCCTTCGACTATAAGTATGTGACCACGGGACATTTTCCCAGGCGACGGCAACGCTTCCAAAGATTGTAAAGGCTCACACTGCTTGCCCATATCGAGGAAATGGCGGGCCTCATCATCAACAATGTGTGGGATCGCTTCACTGGCAGCGTCACGTGTGTCCGCAGTGGCAGATATGGGGGCAGAGGGTGCCGGCTGTGCCTGACACTGTGGGCAGAATATGGACGGTCGATCTCGCATCGCGCATAGCACAGAGGCAAAGCGACTCATATCAAATGATTCCGGCACTGCACAAGAGGAGACACATGCCGCGTGTGTGTGCGCGAGTGCGTGCGTGCGGACGGCAAGTGCGAAAAAAGACAGCAAAATCAACGTTGACATCATTGTATGTGTACACGCGCGCGCAGGATAGCACGTGGCCCAGTGAAAGAGAGTACACAAATTGCAGAAATAGCACATCGAGTGGCAATATACAAGAAGCAGAAAGGAAGCCGAGAGGCACACACAAAGGGAGCATTCTAACACACATGCAGAGAAGGATACATGCAGAGAGATGTAGGATTCAAGTCAGTGTCATAGGCGCTGTGCCCATGAACTCCACAAATACATGCAGAGAGAGAGAGAGATAGAGGGAGCAGGCACGGATCAGTGCGGCGGGCATCCTCACACAAGGACAGAGGGCACGTGGCATATGGGGCACTCACATTCCCAATTATAAACGCCGTTGATGAGTGGCACCTCCTCTGGCGACTGCACGCGGGCATCGAATTACACAGGTTGAGCTCACGTGGCAATGAGAATGCGACGCGCTACCATTTTCAGCCTACTCTATCTACTGCACACACCTTTTCAACATACAGTCCTCGCAAATGCATAAATTCACATGTGCAAGCAATACTTCACAGATATAAACAAACCTCACAGACGTATGCATGCACACACTGCACGTAGACAGAACACACTCACACACGCAGATAGCTACACACTCACACTCACGCACACGCACACGCACAGACGCAAACTAAAACACCAATTGGTCGGCCCGAAATACCAGGAAGAAGTCGTCTTGAGAGAGAACGAAGGAGTGCGCACACATATCATTCAAGGCCTTTGCGAGCGTCGATTTTCCGGAGCAGGACATTCTATGGACACGTGTGAGTTGTGTGTGACCCGATGAAACGAATAGGTTCAAGGTGCGGGAGAGTATACATCATGAGTGCGCTGCGTGTGCTTGCGTGTGCCGACATGTGCATTATGTGTGCACAGTGTTGTGTGTGTGAGTGTGTGCAGTGTAGACTGTGGCAAATGCGTGCGTGTAACTGATGGGTGTGTGTGTTAAATAAATAGTGCGTGCGTGCATGCGTGTACGTGTGCGTGTGCAAATGCGGGTCGGTATGCGTGCGTGTGCGCGTGTGTGTAAATGCGCTGGTGAATGTGTGCGTGTGGGCGTGTAAATGCGTGACTGACCCTCCAATGCCGACCACCACGGCCTTGTCTTTCGGACCTTCTGAAGACATTGTCACTTAACAAAATTCAAACAAACTCATACACAAACAAAAGCCGATTTCTAACCGTCAGTGCGTGCTTCACTGAGTTTCAGTAATTCTGAAACTGAGACGCGGCGCCGGCTGCAATTTTAAATAAAAAATGAGTGGTGTCACACATTCCGACTGATTCTATAAAAAGAGGTAAGCTTAGCGGCATGATTGAGTTGGTGCTGCGCGTGGTTGATAACATTTCCGTCTGTGCATCGAGATGGAATCCTCCCAAGTGTCACTGTGACCACTGAAGGGCTGCCCCAATGACCAAAGGAAATTCAGTAACCGGCACGTGATCTGTTGTAACAAGGAGATAAGCGAAGTCTCGGCAACAATGACATATACACGTCACCGGTGCTCAGTGTTGAGTCAACCGGCCGAAACGAATAAGATGCACACTTCTGGCACACATATACACACACACAGTATACACACACACACACACACACACACACACACACACACACACACACACACACACACACACACACACACACACACACACACACACACACGCGCCGAGCAAATGACGGTCACAGTGTTGGCGGTGACGGAATCACACGCAGTCACACCGCCAACAATTGAAGTCGACCTCAAACCTTGCGGCAAGTGCATCACTTAATCTGGTCTGCAGCAGTCAGGGAAGCTCAATCCGTTGACGGGTGGCACTATCCCCAACATGTCAGCACAGTTGAATATATATATACGTGCATATGCATCATGCGAAAGAAGGCAAGAATTGCCTGTAGTTGTACAGGACACCGGCATCCCTTAAAACGAAAGAAAGACCTTGCGCGATTTTTGCGCATCAGCGCCAGTAGCATGCCCACCGTTATCATGTCCTCTTCATCGCATACGTTTACCCACACTTGCGGGCCGTCGCTTCCTCTCCTGATTGCCGCCGGCGTTGGGGCATACACACTGTTGCGCTACGCCGTCTCCGCTGCGAAGTCTCTCCGAGATCGCGCTCTATGTGAACGCGACTGGGCAAGGCACCAGGGCGAATGGGTGGTCGTCACAGGTGCGTCAGAGGCGGTCGGCCGTGATGTTGCGCTCGAATTGGGGCGCCGCGGACTGAGCATCGTTGCTGTCGGCCACAATACTCGTCGTCTCCAGGCCCTCGCCGCCGATATCGCTGCCCTCGACTCTGGCGCCCACGCGCGTGTTGTTGTGTGCGCTGCTCAGCCTGCCAGTGCGGCGCAGTGCATCGTCAGTGATGCACAACACGCGGGAGTGTACCGCAAGGATATCCTCTCTGCAATGTCTGGCGAGGACGCACAGTGCGATAACTGCGGCGCAGTCCACGCGGCGCCGGCGGGTGATTGCTATCGAGCGAATGGCGTCCGGTGCTGTCGCCACATGCACACAGACATCGCCAGCAGCTGCAGCTCTCTGCCCCAGTACTGCAGCTCACAGCAGCCGGCCACCACGCGCAACGCCGCTCCTTCACGGCACTCTCGCGTGCACGCCCCCCTAGATCCCTGCGCATGCATGCACGGCGACAGCAAAGCGGAGTCGTCTGCCGATGAGTATGGCAAGATCTAACTGGCAGCGAACAGCGAGCCCCGTGGATCGGAGTACTCCGCATGGTAGTCTCTTTACGTCGTACAGTTGTTCAGTTGACAATAACCCCTGGGACTCGGTGTGCTCACTCAGTGCTCAGTATTGTAGAGCCCATCGGGTGTCGGAGTCAAAGGACTGGAACTGGCCACCTATTAAGTAGTAAACCAAAGTCACGCCGCGTGAAAACGTGAACTCACGTGCACCGGCAATACAAAAAATAAGTATAAAGATTGTGCCGTGATCGTCAGTCTCAGTGCAGTCGGTCCCTTATGTGTCTACTCCGAGGCACCACCATCACGTGGTCCGCAGGTGGCTGAAATCAGTGGCTAATAATCAGAGAGAACAAACCGGCGCAGCAAAACAAAAAACCATTTCAGAGTCGCACAGCAATTGTACCTTGTCATCATGTGAGAGCAGTTGCAACGGCATATGCGTATGTATGCTTTTGAAAGCCCCCCACAGCTGATTCTGCGAATCCCGACCGTCCTTCACCGAAAGTTTATTAGCGATAATTCGGCGCGGCAGTGTCAGAGACAACAGCTTGCCATCACCATCACTGAGCAAGCGGTAACGTTAATGTTTTTGTAATAGCAGCTGTCGGCTGAACATACATCGTCGAATGGCGTCGCTGGGATGGGGCGCCCTTCCCATTGCACTCTGTGTTATCACGGGCGCATCTTTCATAACCACGTGAGTACACGCGCATTGACTGCGAATGTGTGTGAGCCCGACAATTTCCTCTCTGCCTCGCCTGCTGATGGAATGTTCATTTTGTCCATCGCGTCGCGGAATCATGCGCACCCTGCGAGCGAATGCCTGGTGATCTGTTGTGACCGTCTTTTGTGCTGGACGGCATGGCTCATAACAAGCACGTGTCACACTGACCATACCATTGAACTGTGTGTATGTATGTGTGTGTGTGTGTGTGTGCGTGTGTGCGTGTGCGTGTGCGTGTGCGTGTGCTGTGTGTGTGTGTGTGTGTGTGTGTGCCGCAGTTACGCCATCGCGGTTGGCAAGGGCGACGTGAAGGCATTCTTCCCATACATCTCCGACACGGGCAGCGAACCTCCCGAAAGCTGCATTTTCTCTCTCTGTTTGAATGTTTCCGGCTGGATTGGTGGGTTGCGATTCTTGGCTTGGCAGTAGCCATGAAGACTCTCATTCTGGGAGACATTTTGTGTGCAGTTGTGGATATGCCACGGCGTGCAGTTGAATGTATGCCAGTTTGGATCTGTTCAGTGTTTGTTATATACTGCTGTGTGCGTGTGTGCGTGTGGGGGGGGGTGGGGGTGGGGGTGAAGTGTGTATGTGCGTGTGTATGCGATATGCGATTGTCGGTTTGTGCGAGACGCGAAGTCCGCCGAAGCATCACACTGACATGGAAAATTCTCCATAGACACTCACACTCATCCTCCGGAAGCGTTCTTGCAGCAACAATTGCTTGTGGTGTGTGCACTCTGAGTATCAACACTAATACTCTGCGGCTGACTGCATTTGATTTTTCCATCTCACTTTTCATCGCATTCGCCACCACTGTCACGTGCCAGCCCTCCTGGTCATGTACCTGCGCTTTAAGCAAATCGACGTCACTGCGCAGGGCTTGACGCTTGCAGAGTCTGGGCTTATGCGGCGGAGAAACAGGCGCAGTCTCGCGGCCGGGTGCCTCTCTGTCGCCGGCCTCATTCTTGTCGCGAACTTCCAGGTCAGTCGGTGTTGAGATTGCATTAGGGCGCCGCCCTTGGCAGAAGGGAACAGCGAGGGAGGGGGTTGTGTATGCTGCACACAGGCTGCATCGCAGCGATGAACATGGACGATGCTGTATATTTATCAACAGCATGATGGCCCAGGGGGAAAGATGCCACTGAGAGGCACGTGACTGAGGGCGGGGGTTTGTGTGTGCGGGTCACGTGCATACCGTGTATATACCCTTGAATCTCAATGGTGCTCTGCTCGTCCCTCCCGCGGGCCACGTGGGGTCACATGCAGGACACGGCGGTGCTTGAGGTGCACATGATTGGGGCGGTCAGCGTCTTTTTCTTTGGTGGTGTTTACGAAATATTGAATGCACAGTTGTCGCGATCGCTGGGCCACACTGTCGACGCACGCGCGCAAGTGATCTCCCTCGTTCTCACGTACATCGGCATGGCAGCAAGTGGGTTTCCTGTGTGTGTGAGTGTGTGTGTGTGTATGTGTAATACATGTGTGGGTGTGCGTGCGTGTTTGTCTGTGTGCGTGCTTGTCTGTGTGCGTGTGTGTCTGTGTGCGTGTGTGTCTGTGTAGGTGTGGATAATGCATTCATGTCTTATGCAGCTGGAATGCCGCCATTGCTGACAATTGGAAAACACAATCACGAACAAACGACCTTCACCACGTGCAGCCGTCGCGGGTGCCGGCGCCGCCTATTTCCTGAAAGGGAAGGACCTCGATACAATGGCTGAGATTCAAAAGTGGCCCTCGAGCGACCGGGGGTACGCTGCCCACGTGACGAGCACGGCGGGCGAGTGGCTCATGGGCGTCTCCTTCCTCGCGTTCTTCCTCAGCTATGTGCGCACATTCAAATCAATCTCTCTCACTGTTGACGTGGGCAGCGGATGTGCGCGCGGCAACAACGAATGTACAAATGTGGCCGCCGGTGACTCCGCCTTTGGTGCTGTTACGAATGCCAAGGACGGCAAGCCTCGGTCGTCGTCGTTTGTGGTTGCATCCTCTGGCGCGGAGCCGCACGAAGGCACGCCGCTCTTTGGGCGTTGATGTTAAGATCCGTGGTGCAATTTGTCCAGGCCGGATAGGGTTGGGTAGGGCTAGACTCGCGTTCAGCGCTGTGGATGTGCTGTGGATGGACGGTTCACCGACTGTCGATGCGCACGTCTTACATCCCTCCGCGGCATGCCGGTGCCCCGCTTGTTTGGCGAATGAACGAAGGACCGCCTAATGCGCATGCAGACTGATCCTCCCACGCGCTCACATTGACGCACCACACATTATTTTTGTCATGGGCAATTAGCAGTCCGAATCACTGCACTACACTGTTCAGTTCCGGTGCTGTTTGCAGAGGTGCGTGCTGTTTGCACACACAGACACAGACACACACACACCACCACATCAGACCGTGACAGCCACTAAGGGACAACCTTTAGACACAGGATTAGAAAAGAGCACAGCTTGCATAAACACGCCACTACACCACCTGCCATCACTCACATCAAATATAGTAGAGCAGAGCTTGCATAAACACGCAACTACACCACCTGCATCACCCGCATCAAGCCGTGCACATACATTGAAAGTTCATTATTCTCCTTCCCTTCCAAATGCACACCCATTCGCACATACAAACGGCTGTTAACAGAGTTGTGTTACGGCGTGGGGCCTGGCCAAGAGGACGCGTGACCATGCCCTCACGCGGCCTTGGGCGCATCCGCCTTCACTTCGCCGCAGTCGACAATCTCAATGGTCTGTGTCGGCTGTCCACCGCGTGTGCCGAGACTTTCCATGCGATCGAGAATGGCCTGGTTGTCCACAATGCGGCCGAAAACCTGCCATATTGTGTATGCAGCGGAAGCGAGTAGCACAGTTGATTGCAGAGCGTGAGTGAGAGTCAGCGTAGAGTGCCAGAGAAGTGTATCAAAGCTAGAGTAGAGAGGGCTTTGAGGGTCAGAGTAGAGAGTCGAGAGTCGAGAAGAGTACACTGAAGCATGATGCGTTCCAGATGATGCACATAGACACAACCGCGACGGTGCAATGGGGGCAATGGAGGGCAATGGGGGTCACGCACCACGTGCTTTCCATCGAGCCACGGCGTCTCCTTGAACAGAATGAAAAACTGCGATCCGTTTGTGTTGGGGCCTGCATTGGCCATCGAGAGAAGCCCACGCTCACTGCAGCACGTGATGTGCGAGAAAACGCGGCGCAATCAGTGCCACATGGTCTCACATTGTGTCATGTGCCCGCAGTGAGTATAAGACATAGCATGGATAGTGCGGATAGTGTGTGTGTGTGTGTGTGTGTGTGTGTGCGGATACAGGATATATGGATAGGAATCAGACGACGGCCTGCGTCGGCTAATTCTCACAGAGCACACCCCCCAAAACGCAATCACAATAAAACGAGATGCCGAATAAATACACAATAACCAACGCAGATGAAGTTGCTCAGCGGACGCCAGCAATTTCAAATGCTGTCGTCGCCCCTATCCAAGCGGCCTTAACCCTAGCCCTAGCCCTAGCCCCAATCCACTCACGTGTGCTTGAGCTTGAAATTCTCGTCATCAAAGCGCGCGCCATAAATGCTTTCGCCACCGGTGCCATTGCCTCGCGTGAAATCGCCGCCCTGTGCCATGAACTGCGACAGAAGAGGCAAGAATGGGGCATGTATTAGGGTTAGGCTAGGGTTCCATAAGCGCATATATGGTTGGATAAGGCAAATAGGGTTGGATAAGCACAAAGTGGCATGCGAGCCCTGTGCACTTGAACGAAGAAGGCCATGTCATAAGTCCACAGTTCACGCGGAACGGCAGACGGTGTTGTGAGCACACAGGCAAATATATATGTGCGTTATGTATAAGGGTACGTGTCATGCAAAAGTGTATGGTTGCATGTACACGCACACACACACACACACATATATATATATAAATATATGAATGTGTACAAAAATAGCGTAAAAGTGAGTGAGTTTGCCGACGAACAAACAACACAGCCAAACCAAATTCTCCGCAGAACACAATGGCTGAGTTGAGCGAAGCATACCCCGCTAATCACACGATGGAAGCCGCTGTTCTTGAAGTGGAGCGGCTTCCCTGCCTTGCCGATGCCCTTCTCACCAGTGCTGCGAAAAACCACGCACACGCACACACATGTATAAACATAATATCAGCACCAGCTCTGGGGAGCACTGACCTAAAGCATTAATAGGAAAACACGAACAAATACGCAGGCATACGGAGCTTATATTGCTAGTACCACCAATACAATAATCCAAACACACTTATGCAAGTCCTTAAGAGAACGCGGGGTCATGCGAAACCGACGGCGGCTGTGCCCACCCGACAGCTGAGGATCCAACACCCCCCC
>CALSCR010003970.1:0-16124 GCA_943704495.1 Pigoraptor chileana | reverse complement strand
TGTGTGTGTGTGTGTGTGTGTGTGTGTGTGTGTGTGTGTGTGTGTGTGTGTGTGTGTGTGTGTGTGTGTGTGTGTTGGTGTTTGCGGGGGAAATGTCGCAGTGAGGATGGTCATCAGAATGCTCAGCGAGGACCCATGTCCCTATTAGTGATAAGTGAGCACTGGCTAAACCAATGTATGTATGAACAGTACGCCTCAATGCACCTTGAGAAAGTCGATAAGGGGAGACGTGTCAAATAATCCGCTCTCCGCGAAAAAGCCCTGCACGAGGCCGAGGGGCCAGTCCTTGTAGATGTCTGCATGTACACACACACACACATAAACAGCACGAAAGTCGCGTTAACTATGTATGAGCACACTTTGCAACATCAAGAAATCTCCGTTATTCATATCAGCATTTTTAGGTTAACACACGTATTTCTGACTGTATCTTTGCACAGTGGGCATAAAGTATGGGTGGACTCATGCACATTCACTCACCCGACTTCCTGATGGACAGCCACTGGTCCACAAGCCAGTTGACTCCGGCAATCTCATCGCCGACCTGTTATTGCGATGCGGCGATTTATGTCGGAAGGTAGACAGGTGTATGCGAAAAGAGATCAATATAGATCAGTATTATGCATTAAAAAGCCACAACTTCCACAAAGAACGCAAACCAAGCAAATATATTGCGATAAGCACAAAGGGCCTTCACGCGCAAAAACAGTGGAGCATTGATTCGCAGACGCACATACTAAAGCAGAACGCAATCAAGTAAACCGGCACGTGACTTGTTACCTTGTATTGGCAGAGTGCGCCCGTGTTGATGGCGCCCGCAGAGATGCCCGTGATGACGTTCCAGGCAACCTGGTCTGCGGGTAGGTTCTCGATCAGCCCCAGCATTGCACCCGCTTCAAATGCGCCGCGATCGCCGCCACCGGCAAGGGCGAGGGCATGGCATGTTGTGGGTGCATCCTTTTGGGCGGGAGCGGCTGCCGCAGCGGCGACAAGCAGCGCGGCGACGACCACAATGGCGGCCTGAAATGAACGCATTGTAGATGTTTACACAGGAGAAGCGAGGGAAAACTGTATTCTGAAGTCTTAAAAAGGAGAGCACTTTTGTAGTGTACCTTGCATCCTCATTCTCTTTGTTATGTGCACGGCATGCAGCTGTGTGTCGTGTTTACTGTGTGCGTCTGCAGAGTGCACCTGAATACTCCAGCGCCGGAGTGTCGGAGGGTGGCTGAAGTTGCCCTCTTGGTTTCGTGAGTTGTAACCCCCACCGCACGCTCCACTTGTGCGGAACATTGTGGGGCCTCCGCAGTGGCCAATGCGACGGAATCTGCACACCCGCCAGCCAATCACAGCCCGCCTGCCCAGTCCCGTGACTCTTCTTTGGGCTTCTTTCAGTCAACTTTAGTTGAGGTTTACAATGGTCCATTCGGTACATTCCTTTCTTCGCTTATTTACTATATTGATTGGCTTACTTTATGGGATCCAGACTATTCTCAGGGACACTTAGCAGCAGCGAGCACTGTCAGTGATCGACAACTTTGTCACATGAACGAGATGTGAACAAACTGACCGGTTGCATTGCAAAAATTCGAGGCCGACTTTCGTGGGACATAGCATAGTGGTAAGAAGTCTTTAATCAATGTCAGTGAAAATGCAGATCGACCAAAATGTAGCAAATAGACGGACCTATTATCTAACCAAGATAGTGATCTATTGACTCATCCGCACCGGTGTAGCCCCTGCAACTGCTGACTCCTGACTGAGTACGATTACTCCGACCAGTGCGCTTCTCAGTTATGTGAAAAATCACCCAGATAAATTGGACTGTGCCGAACCCTTCCGTACGCGAACTGAAAGCGACTGACGTTGACGGCAGAGTTAGTGAGGATGCTTTGAGATACAAAATATGTATAGAAGCCCCTTGTGAGTCGCAATCGCGCTCAAGGGGCCGAGGCACGCGCACTGACGTCACTGCTTGAGTACTCTTTCGCGGGTACTGCTGTCGTGTGTGTCGTGTGTGTTGTGTGTGCGTTCTCTGTCGTGTGCTGCAGGGGTCCTCAGTACATGTACCCCTGGTCGTGTGTGTCGTGTGTTGTGTTGTGATTATGCACTCGACTAATGTCGTCATTGTCAGTGCTGAATAACAGATGGCCGACCAGTATAATGGAAAGAAAGTACACGCTGATTCGATCCCATTTATTTGGGCGACATTCGCAATTTTTCAAATTTTATTACTCTTCCCGCCAAATCACGTGAGTACCGGGCGAGTACCGCACTTTCATTGGCGCCAAATTTGAATTTTAATTTGGCCACTTTTGGGTCAACTGGAGCGCCCCACGAAATAATGCATTAATAAATCCCAAATAATCACAAAATAATCACAAAATAATCGCAAATAAATGTGCGAAAACTGCCCTATCACGGCAATCCTGATTTAAAAGAGAGTAATTCCGGATACGCCATACAATTGTCTTCAATGAATGAGGGATTAACTCCATCGGTTGGGCTCGTCATGCTAGCAGAGAAATGGAGCGAAAACAGCGGAAACTTTCAAAATGAAAAATAACACAAAATAAAAGCTCTTCACTATAATACATGTATAGGCAGTGTACTCGCATAATAATGCATAATAACGTGGCAAGAAAAAGGGCGCGCAGGGAATTGGCGCGGATTAATAAAATGAAAATAAAAATTCACTGAAAAAAAATGACGTCGCAACATATTCACCGACTCTCTCTCTCTCTGTTGGGGAGGCTGCTGCATGCACACACACACACACACACACACACACACACACACACATACACACATACACATATACACAACACGCACGCACGCACGCACATGTACGCACAGCCACAATGTACACACAGCCACTGTGCAGTAGACGCAGCTGACACTCACCGCGCTGGCACTCGACATAATTTGTGATTGGACTTACAAAAGACACAGACACCGGATGCTTGTCACACACGCACGCGGTCGAGAGGCGAATCCACACTCGCTCGTCTGCCGCCAAAAATGATGAGTGCTGCCGGCGGCGTTCCTTTCTTTACCACTCCATATATTAATCCCGCCATCTTACCACCCTTTGATAACGACGACGACGAGTTTGTTGATCGCAAACCCTTGAAACGTCCGCTCTCCGATAACGCACTCTGGACGCAGCAGGTGCGCATTGATCGTACACGTGCTGAATTGGTGGTTGCCATCCATTGAGTGCCTCTCATGTGTGTTGGAAGTGGGACTGGGCTGGCTGTGTCGATTGAGCGAAGTATTCAATTTGGCAGCATTGCGTGCGTGTTGTGGTGGTGAATCTCGCCCACAGGACGACGTTTTGCTGAGTGCCATTGTCCAGCAGTTGGGCACGCGCAATTGGTCGGATATTGCAAAGCGTCTCAACGGGCGGACCGCCAAACAGTGTCGCGAACGGTATGTGTGTGGCGTGGACTATGAGTGGGCTATGGCAGGCGCTTTTTCATCGCGCTGTCTCCCAGACACTCGGCAGTTGTGGCACATGAGTAGTCTTTCTCTGCTGAATTATGCATGGGTGCGTGTGTGCATGCACATGCGTGTGAAAATGTGCGAATGTGCAGGTGGCAAGGCTATCTTGACCCTGGCCTCGATCGCCGCCCGTTTACTGTGCATGAACAGCACATCTTAGCGAGCTCACGCCATACATTGGGCAACAAGTGGTCCGAGATTGCAAAGCTTCTTCCTGGACGGTGAGAGTGTGGATGTGCATCAATATATAGTAGGGTTGTGTGTGTGCGGATGTGTATCAATTGTGATATGTATATAGGTTTGAGAGTGTAGATATCAATTGTGTTATATATAGGGGTGTGTGGGTGAGTGGGTGCCTCTCCGCACGTGTCAAGGTTGTCGATTGCCCTTAATATGGCATCTGATCCAATCTGGGCTGACAATGGGCAACCATGGCACGCACAGATCAGAGACGATGATCAAGTTGCACTGTGCAACTTTGCCGCCGCAAGCACAGCCCGCGCGGAGAAAGGACAAGTCGGCGCCGGCAGCCCCCGTTGGAGGCATGTCTTTGCCCGTGTTCGCCGCAGAGGCACAGGGCGGCCGCACAAAGGCTGCACCGAAGCGCGCATATGCACAGGGGAAAGAGAATGTGCCGGTGAGTGTGTGACCCACATGTAGTGACCATTTCAATTGCTGCTGTCATACTGCAATGCAAATCTATTCACACACCCACCCACATACACTCTGTGTCCTCGCGCGCGCATATCCACATTCACTCTTCGGCTTTCATCTTACTCTCCATCGCATGCATCACAATCAATCTCCACCGCACGTGATCACCCGCAGCCGAAACCCGGTCACATGAACCATGTGAATGCAGCCGATGTGAATGCCTATGGAAAGCGAGTAGCTGACGCCGAATTGGACGCCACTGTGAAGCGACCGAAGCGCCGTGGGTGTCTGTCGTGCCTGTTTGCCGGATGCCATGAAGCGTATTTTGCACAAACACACACACACGCACACACATACTTCACATGCGCATGGGTAGTGACACGCGCACACAAGCATACCTCACGCAAATGTAATGCATACCCACACATACACGGCACATACACACTTGCCCACTCACAACACACAAACACACGCATACAAACTTTCTCTCTCTGTTATGTATATATATATGTATGTGTGTGTTTTTGTATATAGATCTCGCTCTTCACGTCATTGACCAATTCTTGCGGTCGTTTGTGATTGTTGGCCTATTGCAGAGTACACGCGGCGAAAGAAGGCCGACGCAAATGACTCATCACAGGCAGTTCCCGGGACAGCCAAGGGACGCCCGGTTGTCTCGAACAGGGCGGCATATGCACAGAGTTCACAGGCGAAGGTGGGGACTGACACTCGATACACTGTTTGGCTCACACCACACACAACCTTACCCTTTACACTCTGCATTGCTCATGCTCACACACCCTCCCGTGTATTCACATGTGCCCGCTGGCGTGTTGTTTGTAATTGGCACAATGTAGGGCCAGTTGCATACTCTGCCAGTGGCTGGATTTGCAACAGACGACGACTTTCGAGGCGTGTTTGTGCATGATGGGCCTCTAGTTGTGGACCCGCACACTATGGAGCCGTGCTTTGGATCACGTGGTGGGCGCATTGTGATGTATGCGTGTGTGTGCATGTACAAGTGCGTGTGTGTGCATGTACGTGTGTGTGTGTGCATGTACGTGTGCGTGTGTGCGCCTATACGTGTGCGTGTTTGTGCATGTACGTGTGCGTGTGTGTGCATGTACGTGTGCATGTGTGTGCGTGTGTGTGCATGTACGTGTGCGTGTGTGTGCATGTACGTGCCGTTGTGTGTGCATGTACGTGTGCGTGTGTGTGCATGTACGTGTGCGTGTGTGTGCATGTACGTGTGCGTGTGTGTGCATGTACGTGTGTGTGTGTGTGTGCATGGTGTGCGTGTGTTTGCGAGGCAGGTTTTCCTCAATCCAATCTCACATTTCACTGTAGCCCTGCCTTTTCATTTCGCTTACCCAGCATTCACGCCTGTGCTGATATGTGAATGGTTTCTTTCTTTCCGCTGTGTTTCCGCTGTGTTGTTGTATTTTCCGTGTTTATGTAGATCCTTTTGCATTTCTCCTTGACCCATTCGACGAGCATGACATAAGGTAATTATCGTGTATTTATATGTGGCATTGCCATGCATTTGCGTTGTGCAACTAACATGATATGGCTTTGACGAGTGTGGCGCTGGTGCACTGTCAACCGTGTCCACTAATGAGCGAGTGATATGTGCGGTTGTATGGAAGTTGTATGCACAGACAATACCGTACAACTAACTGTCCGTGTGCATGCAAACACACACACACACACACATACACACATGGGCACATACATACACACATACACATATACACACATACATTATTTTTATATATATCCAGCCCCGCCATGCAAGCACCATACTGTCACAGTCGGCAGTTTACACCCCCAAGCATTCTGCGGAAAACAAAGGTAAGACTTACTTTCCCGATCCACTTCATTGCGTGTGCTTGCTGTCTCCTGGCGTTGCTTTTTCTAGAACATGTGAGGCATCCTTGACTCAACACCCTGTATATCAAACTACGCACAATCATGATGTTCGGCGCAGAGAATGGACTTTGGGTTCTCTCCGTTTGGCAATTTCGCGACGCCCTTTTCCCCGTCGATGTTTTTTAACAGCAGTGCGCCCACGCCGTTTGCCGCGCGGAATGCGCCGCCGCACGGGCAACAGCCGCAACAGCACTTGAATGCGCAGCAGCAGCAGGCCATGATGCGACTGCGCGGGCTGCACAAGGGAGCTGGACACGTGATGTCCACCCCGCTGGCTGTGTCGGGGCTTGTTGGCACACACAGCATGGCCGAAACGCCGACTCCCCTGCGCCTTGCAATGAACCAGTTTGCCACACACGACGACGTGGGTGTTGCTATTTGTGAATGTATTGTGTGCATTGGTCATCACTGTTTGCCCGTTGGTGTGTGTGTGTGTGTGTGTTACGAAATCGATTAACGTAATAACCCAAACTGTGTGTTTCTGTCAACAATGCACTTGCACTTTGCGCACACATTGCATCTGCAGTATCCGTTCATGTCGTCTCCAATGCTGCTGGTCCCTGAAATGCAAGACGCATCAATGGGTCTTGCGACACCATCGCCCCTTCTTGGCACGGGCGGCGTGAGCTCGAGTGGAAAGTATGTTCTCAACGGCGGCCGCCTGTCTGTGAATGTGCGAACGCCGCCCACGGGACGCACGCCAAAGGCACCGTTTCAGTTCAAGTGCAAGGGACGCTCTCCGCCGCTCCCCAAGGGGCAGACGCTGCAGCTGACATCCTCCCTCTTTGGCACATCGTCACTGCTGGGATCCACCACGGCGAGCGGCGGGCGCGCAGAGGGAACAAAGCACGCCGTCTTTGACTTTCTCGGGACTCCAGTGGCGCAGGTGTGTGGTGGAGTGCGGGTGGCAGGGGCGCTCGGTGTATTTGTAATGTGCAGTGTGCCTATCTCATCTATTTGTCCATACTACAGGTTGCGCCATATATTCCAACGCTGAGCCAACAGTGTGCCTCAATCAACGCCCGCACGGCACGCATTCGCCGCGGCATTTCTTTGGGCGACGCCGGTGATGACGCACGAAGGCTCAGCTTTGCGTCGTCAGTTCCCGACATTGGAAAGAGCCCCGCGTTTGAGTCGCGCAATGCCACCCCGGATTGCAAGACAAGCATGGATATCAAGAGTCCCTCTGTAGAAGAGGTTTGTTTGTTTTTGCTGTGTGTGACTGCCAACATTCAGTTTGTACGGGCGGCATGCTGCGGGCATGTGCACATCGCGCTGTACCTTTCTTTCCCGCCACTTAATCCCTCACCGTACATTGTGTGTTTTTTCCGCCCTTCAGCTTGAATCAAATAGCATGTGGCAGACAGTGCTTGGACAGACAGCCGACCAGAAGTACTTGACGACACAAGCACGTCATCTTCTGGCTATATCTGGACGCACCCCCCTCGGGCTATGTGACAGGCTCACTGGCATGGCCGTCGATAACAGTATTCACCCATTGACTACATTGTCAGCAACCCCCGCAGTTGCGGACGTGTCGGCCTAAAAATCCGACTCATACACATCGCATCCCGCGTTTCTGCATATATAGCCCGCCGATTGTTTGCGTGCTGGCAGCGTGTCTCAATGTATTCAAACTTATCGCGTGCTATTGTTGGACTCGCTTTTCCGCATATAAAGCGAGCACGTATTTTGCATCACATATATCCATTCGAGTGTTTATGGGTGCTACTCCACGAGTAGGAGTATGTGCACCTTGTTAGCGATAGTGTACAACAGAAGACAAGACGCGGTGCGATTGCGCCAATACTCCAAAACCAATTGGGTGCTGTGGAGTCGGTGCAGATGATCCCAGAATATGAGACAGATAGAGACTGTGCGTGACATGCAGCGGCGCGGCCGCGTCAGCGAGGGGGAAGGGAGGGGGCGTTTGTCTCAACACGCGGCGGCAACAGAATAGCGCCGGGGACGCCCGTGCTCAGAACACCATGCTGCGCGCACCCTGGTTTTTGCGCATGACAGCAATCAACTTTGACTCGAGGGCTTCCACCTCCCGCCGCGCGTTCTCCACCTCTCGCTCAAGTGTTTCGACTCGACCGCTTGGATCATCACCGCCCTGTCCAGACTGACCGGACTGCCCAGCCTGCTGAATACCGGATACGCCATGCTCCGGCGCCTTCCCGCTCGTAGCCTTTCCGCGGGGCGGAAGGCCTTTTCCTTGCTGGTGTGCATCCCCGTGCGAGTGTGTGTTGTTCTGCTGCTGCTGCTGCTGCTGCTGCTGCTGCTGCTGCTGCACATGTGTGGTTGTCGCCGGCGCAGAGTGGTCCCCTGCAAGCGACGCGGGAGTGGGCCGTTTTGGCGATGACGCCGCAGAGCTGTGCTTGCTGCCCGTGGCAAGCTTCACAACGGGATGACCCTCTGGCGCGCGCGGATCAACGGGCCGCATACCTGGCTGGGTGGCATGCACCACCCCGCTCCCACCCGCACTGTTGGACGGCGCCTTCCCAGTACTCTTCGCCTGCGGTTGCGACGGTTGCGCCGGTTGCGACGGCTGTGCGTGCGTGACCGTTGCGGCAGACGCCGACTTCCCGCCCTTCTTCTTATCAGCAAGCGCCTGTGCCTTCTGTGCACTTGCGGCGGCGGCGGCGGCAGCAGCGGCAGCGGCAGCGGCTTCCTTTCGCTGCTTCTTTTCCCGCTTGCGTGCCTTTGGGTCAATCACGGGCTTGTGGACAGGGGCGGCGAAAGCGGCTGCCCCGGATGTCTTGGGCTGCTGCGGCACACTCACTGTCGATGTACCATGGGGGCTATCTTCCCAGTGCACAGGGACAGAATCGTCGTCCATATCTCTGCGCAGAGCCGAAAGAGCACCATCGATCATGTCGTCATCGCCGCCGCTGTCAAAGCCGCGCGACTGCTGTACTTTGTCGTACATGAAGCCTCGTGAGTCATTGCCACTGGCAGTGGGCTCACTGTCACCCATCACAAGGGCGCGACGGACGCTCCGATTGGACGGCGGACGGTATACCTCGCCTTCCAGTGGTGGCAGTGGAGACGCCTCCGTGTCTGGTTGCAGTGCACCTGGCGACAGCATTACCCATACCGACATAAAGATTCAATACTCAGTGCCAAATGCAGCCGCAATCAACAGCGATGATTACCGTTTTCCCCGACACAGCGCATAGTATTGCCGATATACATCTGAAAAGCACACATGATAACAAACCCACCGGAGTTAAAGAACGACGCCATAATCGAGTCCATGCCCATCGTGTGTTGTGCGCCGCCCAATTGTCCATCGCCATAGCCAAACCCGGCGAATCCACTCATGTGAGCGGCCATAATGGCCGGATCTTGGAAGGGCAGTCCAGCATCTGATGTTGCTTGTTGGAGTGCTGCACACGTAAGCACGCAATGCATACAATATTAATGTATAGACGCAACTAAGCAACAAACACGCACACACAAGGTTCAAAATTATAAGGCAGCATCTGCACAAACATAGCCCCGAAAGCTGAGTTAAACATTCGTACGGGACACATAATCGTCCTCAAACAGTGATTGTGAAACTCACCGAAAAAGCTTTCCCCAAAGCCCGGCGGCAACGGCGGATATCCCCAGCCCCCAAAGCCCATAGCATGCGCCTGCTGTGCCTGTGCATCCGCGCTGCCCCACTGATCCGGCGCAGCGCCCGACAACATTGCCTGCTGAAACTGCCACGGTTCGATTCCGGGAAGCGATGCCAACAAGTGTGCGTTTTCAGGTCCATCACGTTCGTTGTGAGTTTGTGACGACGCATGGGTGTCGTCTCCCCGCCGATCACCGTTACCCGCCTGCGACTGGAACTGCGAGGGTAACTGCGACTGTGGCTGCGATTGGGCCTGCGGCTGTGCCTGGGCCTGCCTATCGCCGGATTCAATCGCGCCCACTCCATCAATCGGACCAAAGCTAATGTTGACATTTGGAAAGAGTGCGCGGAGATTGTCCTGCCACGTGCGGCCCTCGGGAATGGCAAACTGGTTTGCACCGCTGTCGCTCCGCTGCTGCTGCGACAGAATGCTCTCCACGCCCCCTGCACTCCTCGCACTCCCGTTAGCACTGCCATCGACAGCGCCCGTCCCATCCGCGTTCTGAGAAAGACCCCCGAGCCCCATACCGCCGAGCACTGCCAGGCCGGGCATGTGTGCATGTGGCAAAAACGGCATCCCCAATGCGTGCTGCTGGCCATGTGCCCCGCCCTGCGCCTGTTGCTGGAACGGCAGCTGATACCCAATATGCCATGGCATGTGCGCAAGGTGGGCGGCGGCGTGTCCAGCGCCCTTCTGCGGCGTAGCATGCTCGCTGGGAATGGCGCCACCGTGCATCATGTCCGCCAGGCCCTTCGCAGATTCGTTCCACGGATCAAACCCAAGGTCGTCGGGTAGGTCACTTGGGTTACTGCCGTCGTAGTCGCCAATCCGCAAGCCCGGTGGTGGGGCGACAGGCATACCCACGTGCCCCATGCCCATCCCCATACCCACGTGACCCATCCCCATTGCCATGCCCTGCCCCATGCTGCCCGGCCCCCCTATCGCTGCCGTGTGCCCGAGATACACCTGGTCGTCGTCCATGAGCTGACGCAGTGACGAGAACCCCATCGGCGCGTCATTGTCTGTGCCCCCGTGCTGCTGTTGCTGTTGTTGCTGTTGTTGCGACGCGAGACCTTGCTGAAGTACAGACGCAAACAAGAGCGCATCGGGTGTCCCGTACGCATTGCCATACCCGAAATCCTCCGATCGAAAGTGAAATGGGAACTGGCCAAGTACTGACGGTTGTTGTGGATGATGCTGCTGTGATTGTTGCTGCTGCTGTTGTTGCTGTGGCTGCCGCACATGCTGTTGTTGCTGTGGCTGCGGCACATGCTGGCCCTGCTGCTGCACACCGTATGCACCCGGCGCATTCCCGGAACTAGCATCAGCATCGCCACGCTGTGTGTCTGACACGGCAGAGCCACTCGAAGCGGACGGCATATCCGGGGGTGTGCGCTGCAAATCGACAGCCTTTCGCGGTGGGAGTGCCGACGACTGCGCCGTTGGAGCTGTTTTGGCAGATGCGGCCTCTACACCCGCCTGTGTGTGCACAAGTGCTGCAGCACCATCCGATTTCGCGTCCGATTTCTTTGTGGGAACCACCTGCGGCACTTTGGTCCGCTGTGGTGCGGGTGCCGTGACAGTACCACCTCCCGCTGCCGCCGCCGCTTGAAGCGCAGCCGCTGATGTCTCTTGCCTGCACGGTGCAATATGATCACATGTCAATATCATCACATGTCAATACACGCACACATACATACATTCATCTACGCATTCACAGCCGCATAAGATCCGCAAATGCACACAATGTGCACACACATGTGCACGCGCGACAGCCACTAGCGTTTAACACACATCAACGAATCAAGACAGCGAACCTCTGCGCATTTGTTTGGGGTGCCTTCGCTGCGTCCTTCTTTTTTACAGCGGTCGGCAGGGCCGGGAACGCATCTGCCGTAGGAGGCAGCTGCTGTTTTGGCGGGACCACACGCTGAGCCACGGGCGCCGCTGCAGTAGCCGATGCACTTCCGGCGATCGTTACAGACACGGCGAGCGGTCGCTGACCGGCCTTGCCCCCCTTGGTGAGCACGTGCTGCTGGGACTGTGCAGGCTGCGGCGGTTGTGGCTGCGGTGCGGGTTTCATAGAGCTTGCCCTGTGAAGACACACGCGAACATAATACACATATGGATGGCGGCATGTGACGGACACGGAATCGGCATGTGACATGAATGCACAAGTATGTGGATTAATTCACCTCAAAAATACAACAGGGTGATATCACCGGCGTGCAATGTGCGCAGCGGGATTGAATCAGGCACACACACACACACACAATGTGACATAAAGCAGCATATGCAAGGGGAAAAGTACCCACCACGAAGCCTTTGCGGGCAGTGCAGCCGTCCCATTGCCTCCGGGGATCACGTGCGTCACCACTTGCACCTCCGGGGGTGGGCGCACCTCCTTCTCCTCAACAAATGGCATGGCGTCATCACCAGTGTCGTCGTCCGAAAAGTCCAACCCATCGCTGTGTGAGCGCACGTGGCCCGGTGGAAGCGAAACTGTTGCTGCAGCCACGCCTTCTTTGCGTGGACGGAACCGCCGGATCTCCTCGTTTGCAAGCCTGCCATACATCTCCAGTGTGAGATGCGTGATGACAAAAGGTACAAATACAATACAGCACACACACACACACATACACACACACACACACACACACACATACACACACACACACACACACACACACATACATATTCATGTATACATCCGCGTAGATATGCATACAATATACACATATAAACGCACACAAACGACAAATCAATGGATTTGCACTATACACACGGGCACTCACCACGTGCACATAACACATACTGCGGCATCCATACTAGAAGTAAGAAGAGAGCCAGCAATGAGAAAGGGACGAGCCAATGCAAGAACACTCACCCTTGCTGAATATCCTCTTTTGTGTAACTCGACGCCTCGTCCCCAACTTCGTGCAAGTACATGCAGTCTGAATTTGGACACGACACGCCGCGCAAAAAGTACGAACAATATTTTGTTGTCCCCAAAGAGCACCGGAGACTGCGGTTGTCGATTACAACGCCATCCATAGCGTGGATTGCAGCGGCCGCGTCCTCCTTGCGTAGATAAGTCACATACGCACTCACGCTCGGGCCGGTGGGTCCAGGGTACATGCTTTTGTTCACCACTATTTTGTGCACCCGCCCAAACTGGCCAAAGTAGTCGTTGCGTCGCAAAATCTTTATGTGTATGTGGGTGTGGGTATGGGTGTATGTAAGTACAAAGGAGAAAATAAATGCACACATGCGGAGCTGCAAGTGACGAGAAGATATGGGCATACAAAGTGTTCTCAATGGCCACAGACCTCGCGTGTCACAGACGCTACCAGCGCCACACAACGCGTAAACATGGACAGGCGAATGCTTGAATAGGTGAGCAGGCAGGCATTCCCGCTCAAGCCATATGTGTGAAGGAGTGTGTGAGGGACGTAACATAATTGAAGCATGCGGGTGCCACACTAACCTCCTCTTCGGCTATCCGGGGTGATATCCCAATCACATAGACAAGATTCTTTTGCACAACGCGGATACCCGCCAAACTCCGTCGCGACTGCATTTCTTTGTTACGCTTCTCTGCCGCCTTTTGCTTTTTTTCCGATTTCAGTCGCACAATTCTGCATGCGTACACAAACACACACACAAACACAAACGCATACATAACAAAATATAAGCCAATACAACACAAACACTACATGCACATCACGCAATTGCACACTTAAACACAGACGCATAGGGGATGGGAGTAGGCACTCACTCTTCCGGAGTTAATGGCGTAAATTCGACAGGGTTGTCTGTGTATGGCCGTCTGCACGCCGGGCAGAGACCGTTCATCTCATTTCGTATGTGGTGCCAGCAGAAGCGGCATATCTGCGGTATGCATGTAGCATTACACATTTGCATTGTGGATGAAGGAGGTTAAAAGATGGAATGCGAGTGGATGGGCTTCAGTTAGCGAGACCACTGTGCCGCAGCAAAAAATGGCGTTTGGTCGCGGTAACCATGACGCGTATACAGTGATTCAATATGCAGGCGAATCCTGCATCCACACCACATGCATCCAAAGCGCCGAAAGCAACAAAGTGCATTGAAAGTCCAAGCAACAGCCCCAAGAGTACTGGCGGATGGCAGCCGTGGGCATCCACTTTGTGGCAAACAAAGGCATAAATCAGGCCACCAATCTCCATTCGAAGGACATCCTGAGCACAGCAAAGCATGCGCACCTGATAGCCGCACGGGCACGGGTAAAACGACTGATCACTGAGATCCATTTGCTCCATGCACAAAGGGCAGTCCACATCCTCGTCTTCGTCGCTGGAGGGCGCAGCTGGATCGGCCGCCCGGCGATAGTGGCCTCCGTGTGCGGGACCGCGCGACATTTCTTAGAAAGTGGAAGCCAACAAAACAAGAAAATTCCCACACGAGATTTACTCGAGCGGACGCGAGATGCCTCGCGTGCGCCAAATAACACAGCGACGCACGGGGCGCTTTCGCACACCCCCAACGCAAAGTGGATGCCACTGAACCGTGATCCCCCGATGCCACCACTTGCAACAAGTTACAAAACCCAAAGCGGCAAAGACAGAAATTTTCGGAGACGCTTCCTTTTTAAAAGCAGAGATTCAACCACATGTGTCTATGTTCGACGAAACCGCCGCTCTATCATTTCTTCTTGAGACAAGCAGTTGTATTCGATACAAAATCAAAGCACGACATGTCACACGTGGGATGCACATGAGAGGCAGGCACAAGAATGGAGTGCACACCAGTGGCACTCCCAGACGGACTCATGCACACGTAACACGCACACACACACACACGCGTGCACGCACATACACACACACGCATGCACGCACACACACACGCACACACACCTGACCAACTGACACGATCAGCAGTGTATTGCGCACATTCGCACAAACGATCTCACCGCACACATGGGCCGCAGGGATCCCGAACTCTCCCCGTGAGATTAAATTGGATCGAGTCACTATTTAGGTGCATAATTAAGGCTAATCCTCAAATAGGTGCCCGGGTGGGTATCCACGCTGCGGGTTCGGTATAGCCATATGTAGTCAGCTTATCCCTTAATATGCTCCTTCCGGCAATATGGTCACCAATACTCTTTATAAGGCTAATAGTTGGCTGAAACAGTACCGAATAGGAAGTGTACACCCTATGATTCGCAGAAATGGTCACTCCAAGAAAGGTGTAACAATCGCTTTGTTACTGCAAAATTGGAGAGAAAGGTCAAAAAAGAACAACGCAAAACGCAAAACACAACGCAAAACACACACGCAAACAACGCACGCACGCACACACGCAAGCGCAAGCACACACAAAAGACATCCGTTGCGGCAAACAGCACATCTGTATGAATCGCCGTCTGCGAGTCAACGGAAAGGTGTTGGCACATCGGTCCACTATTCGTCGACACGCGCCTTCTTCGGCGGCGCCTCATCGCCACCCATAGTGCCCACAGTGACATTTGCCGAGTCTATCCCAAGGCTGCCGTCAGACAGGTCCAGCCTGGAGCCTCCACCTGAATCATAGCGAAAAGCACGCGATATATATGACATGCTGATTAGCAACCAAACAACAGAAGGAACTCAAACAAAAGTCAGTGAAAACAAACGCAAAACATAGCACGTGATGCATAGAAAGTATATAAATAAAGCCAATACACACCCTCTTCGTCGTCACGCGACCGCTTCATGCTGAGGCCGGCCGCGCCCGCAGATCCGTCAAGTGAGCAATCGTCCTTCAAAATGCAGTACTTGTTACTAAGGCGCAACAGGCGCTGTCGACGCCTCTCGATGAGATGGAAAATGTACTCATCATATAGCAGGCGAATGAGATGGAACGAACCAAAACTAGTTGCGCTGCGAAGAGTGAGATCGCGGATCACAAGCGAGGAGAAAAAAGACCATCGAAGAAGGAATTGCCGCGCCGCTTCCTCGTGTGTCTTTGGGTCTCTTGCCTGCACAGTCCACAAGCACGCACATTGTTGAGTGAGCGTTGATAATAACAAACACGCGCACAGTACACTCGGTGTGTTTCTCTGAGATGAATATTCCATAACACGCACAAAATGCACCCTTGGTTGTAACGCATCCTCAACTCACACTGTCCAGGCATTTGCTGACAATGCCCTTCAGCCAAAGCGTCCAATCCTCGAGAGTGTATCGCTGCTGTAGAAACTTCTTGAAGTCGCCCTCGACTGCAACAGTAACGACACATTCGCAACAATGCATAAGAACAAAGGGATACAGACATATATATATAGTATATATGTCGTTCAAATCAACGCCCTCCCGCAAATGAATGCGTGCATTGCATGCAGAGAGTGCATAGCATACACACAAATCATAGAAATGTGTGTGCAAATCACCC
>CALSCR010003968.1:1737-23284 GCA_943704495.1 Pigoraptor chileana | reverse complement strand
GTGTGTGTGTGTGTGTGTGTGTGTGTGTGTGTGTGTGTGTGTGTGTGTGTGTGTGTGTGTGTGTGTGTAGTGTGTGTGTGTGTGTGTGGGTGTGTGTGTGTGTGTCTGTGTGTCTGTGTGTCTGTGTGTCTGTGTGTCTGTGTGTGTGTATATGTATGTGTGTGTGTGTGTGTGTGAGTGTCCGGTCGCAAAAGCGTGCTTGTTATCGACTCTCTTTCCAACTGGGATTCAACTTACGTCACATGATATTCCATGACTGCATCTGAAGTCGCAGTAAAAAGTCGCATTAAGAAATGCTCAGAACTCTGAAACTGAATGTGATGAGCAAAACTGTCCAATTCCACTTCAGTTCTGCATATTTGACAACTGATTATTCAGGGCGTCAAGCTCGTCACTCAGCCTGGCGGGCACGTGACGAGCCGACGACCCGACACAGAGTGCGACTTTATAATGGCACTGTGCTGCGCTCCCTGTCAGATCTAGATTTCAAAAACAGATTTTTCATCGTTATTGCATTTACTTCATGCACTGACAGCCACTGGCAGTTCTTAATCAGAGTCGACGACGGGCTGCAGCAGGGGGCATGTCGCATCAACCGCCCCAGCCTCAGTATGACTGGTGGATCCCTTGCGATCGCGAAAGAATCCCGAAACGAGCGTTCCCCGAACAGAAAGTCCCCTCTTTCCTTGGCTGTCTTTGTCGCTACTCGGTTGCCCAACCGCTTGTCTGTCACCGTGGCGGGCATCAAAGTCGTCCGGATCCTCGGCAAACTGACGATTGCAGCATGATATGCTCGTCTTGAGAGCCACAGACGTAACAAAAGCGTAGAGGGCAATTATGCCGCCAAGGAAGGAGAAAAGTGATGTCAAAAACTGTACCACTGTGATCCGCTCAACCTTTCGAATCTCAACGGCGGTCGACTGAACGGTGAAGCGCACGCCAAATACAAGTGGGCCTGCGTATGCGGTAGAGTTGGTCCCGGTCGACGTCCACGATTGTTTTGGCGCATCTTCCTCCCATGCGTCCCGGCTCGGAAACATTTCGTATCCAATGTTAACGACGTCTCCGTTGGGTGCGCGATACAAAGCTCGTGTCTGAATCAATGCAATCCAGAGGGACTGCGCTCCCAGTGGAGATTGATCCCCCGTGCGTCCACTTGTATTCGGAAGAGGGCGCGAGTACGTCACCCACGTGGGCACACCGGGCTTCCACGACGGCCCCGAGAGACGCACACGTGCGTGCTGTGCATACAGTGCAACGCCCCGCAGCGATTTGATACTGAACGTGACGATTGTGCTTCCGTACAACTGCGCCCTCTTGGGCGGATCTGCAACAATGTACAGACATCCACTCGTCTTGCACATCGCCACCTCTGAGGATGAAAGAAGCACCCCGAGGCCTGCCTGTGCACCCTCGCCAAGCGGCTCTGTCACACGAGAGTAATCAGCGGCGTCGATGCGTGCCACGGACCGCACAGAGCACGAATACTTTCTTGCAGACACGGCCTCGGGACCGGCGCCACTGCCATCACTGGCGCCCGTATCCAGTGTGATTTCCCCGCCAACATCCGCCGCTGCTTCGGGAATACCGAGCAGAAGAAGCTCAACCGTGGGCATGGGTGGGTCGCCTGCAAGTGAGATGACGCTGCCGTCTGCACGCAGTACCTTCACCGCACTTATTGGAATGGACGTGCGTTCCTCGACGTAGCGGTTCTTGGCAAAGTCGTACGATGTATACGTCCACAGTGCAATAATGCTTACAAATCCGCAGAGCGACATAACCGAGCGTAGCATATTCACGTTCTTTAAAACGCGCAAGCGAGTCCCAGGGGAATTGCTGATTATTGGTGCCGACCCGGCCGTTGCTACCGACCCGTCCTCACCGCCACCCTGCTTGACTACAATGTCGCGTGACGCAGACTCGATGATGACGTCAATGCGGCGTAGACAGCGGCGACCGCAAGAAAACCGAAGCGCAAGGATGACAAGCACGACCGCTGCGCACGCAAATGCGGCGGCGATGATTGTGCCGACGTACTTCTTGTCGAGTGGTCCGTCATCGCTGCTATCAACGCCGTTTGCGTCCTGGGCGGGTACACCATGTCCGATGTGTATCTCAGAGGCAGTGGTCCCGGCCTCCTGCTCGCTCCACAAGCGCTGTGTGGATGTCGATGAACCTCTAGGACACTCAATCCCCTCTGCACACGACGCACACCGGGAGCCTTGCGTGGAATATGTTCCCGATGGACAAAGCGTGCAGTCTGTGGCGCTCTCTGTTGCTTCCAAGGCGGTCTGTGTCCCTGCAGGACACTGTGTGCATGTTGCGTTGAAGGCACACGTGGGCTGGAAGCTGCCGACTGGGCACGCGGTGCAAGAGACTGCGTCCTTCTGCAGGTATTGTCCTGGACCGCACATTCCAGCAATGCAGCCCACGTCGAGAGTAAAATCCCACTTGCTCTCTCCCTCTGAATCGCCCGCCTTTGTTTGGGCGACAACGTAAAACCTGTAACGCGAGTTGGCCTTGAGTCCCTGGAAGTGGTACTGGCTGACCGTACCCTCCACTGTATCTTGCTTCGCAAACTCGCCGTTGTTCGTCGGAATACAGAAGACATGGTATTTTACGATCGGTCCACTTGCGTCCGACACTTTGTCCCACTCGATATGCACAGACTCGGCAGTCTTGCCGTTGATGCGGGGCGCCTTGGGTGCGGGGGGTATTGCTATGGCCTTGCAGATGAAGCCGCTGCCGACATTTACGCGAAAGTAGAGGTCGCTGTTGCACTCGCAGTCGCCCAGCTGCGTGGAGCCCGGCTTTTTTGTCGTTGCATACTCCGGACACGCGGTGCACTTGCTTGCGTGATTCTGCGCCGTATCCATGTACGTTCCGACGGGGCAATTTGTGCACGGTACATTCGCTCCATCGGAGAAAAACGATCCCGCGTCGCATAGGCAGTCCGACTTTGCAGCCGATGAGGCCTTGAGCGAGGCACCAGCTCCGCATCCAATACATGCGCTATTGTCGATGGCGGCCTTGTATGTGTTCTGTGGGCATGGGGCGCATTGACCGTCGGTGCCAGGGACGTACTGAAAGCCCCCGGCGCACTTGCACTGATCGGCCGTCTGCGCTGTCTGCCACGTCGTTCCTTTTCCGCACATCTCACCCGTGAGGATGACAGTAATGTCGCGCCCTGCTCCGCACCAACCCATAAAATTCTTACCGCCGACGCAATTTCCCATGACGCACAGCTGTTCCCATACCGCCGACTGACACACCTTGAAGCGTTGCGTTGCTGACCGAATACCACCGTTGACGTCTCTGTCAAACACGATGGGACCTTCCAGCGTGCCTTGGTCGTCGGTACTTGTGACAGTCGCTTTCACGGTTCCCTCCAAAAAGTATCCGTTACCGCCGGTTGAGACTGACACTGCGCTTGTGACGCAATTCTCTACCAAACAGTTGGCATTTTTCTCCGCACGGACGAAACCTCGTTCGCTGATGGGCGAGGAACTTGCAAAGTTTGATAGACAAACAAAAAGCAGAATTACCAGTGTCAGCGGGCTGTCGATTGACAGCAAACAGCGCTGACGACGCAAGCGCGTGGTGCCGGCCTCTACGCCGTGACGCATGATGTTCGTACAACTAGTCGGCCGTTCAAGTCGGCCGGCAACGACAATTACAAAACTCGGCCGTCTCTCAGTCGGCAAGTCTGAAGCAGAAGAGCCCCGAACTGTCTCGTGTATCTCATTAATGTATGGAGACGTCAAATAGTTTCAAACTCCAAGGGCGCAAATCGGATGCATCGGGAACGAGGTTGGAAAACTGCCGACGGTCGCGGCCGGTAGTCTCACAAGGCGTGAACACCTGACGGACAACCGCATGACGAGCCCAAACCTCCCATTCTGTTTCCATGTTTCCCAGTCTGTAATGCGGGCTCATCATGATCAACCTTGCAATTAGCGAAATGTTTGCGCCAGGGTCGCGGCGGACTTACTCTGACATGGAAAGGGCACTGTTGGAAAATTGACCGTCACACCGCCGTCACTACAGTGCTGCCGAGCGCCACCGGGCAATCAGTAATTGCAACCTCAACACTGTGCGTCCGAATGGGCCGGGTATTGAAACTGACAACTCTATAATAGCGGCACAACACGGCAACTTTGGAACTGCCACATCCGAAGTCTATATCCGACACCGATCATCTCGGACAGCTCATTCAGGACTGCCCCCCCCCCACCATCGGACCCCGCTCCGGCCCGGCCCATCCGTGCCCGGAGCGCCCGTGACGGCGGCGCGCTTGAGGGCCAAACTTCTGAGGAAATAGATTGATTCAGCAGATACGCAATCATAATCGTTTAATAACAACTGAGCCCGTGAAATGCTGTGCAACCGTCAGCTTGACCGTCGCCGACGACACCCACATTGCTCATGACACGAGCCTCCCGGCCGGATACTTAAATATCGCAATATAATACCCGGCATGACACTCAGTATTCATAATATAAATTACTGATACCGCACTGCACGCCGGCACAGTACCATTCCTGGCTGATACACACGTCCTGAGCGCATTTGCAGGATGCACGCCGCATTCCATTTGAGTCAGGTCTGTTTCGCCCACGCCGGCTGACGATCACTGTCCGAGCCCGGGCGGCCTGTCAGCCTCGTCCTGATCTGATGGCGGCATCGCCATAGATGCACACATTCACCACTGTACGCCCACGCATAAAGAATATCTCCAATTGAAAGACACGAGCATCACCCATATTATTACACTGACACACATCGAAGTTGCCGGCCGATGGCGGAACCAATAAGTCATCCGGCAGCGGCCCAATCCGGGCGGCCGTTGCCGAGCCCACTGATCTGACTGCCGCCGACTCGGAGCCCAATAAAGGGGCCGGACTTGCCGGCTGAAGTCAGTGGTCCCTTGTAGACGTCGGAGCCGCAGTCCAGCTCCGAGCCGGCCATGCGTCAAGTTATTCTGTAATTTAGTTTGCCAGCCCAAATCGGTCCCGCAGCCAATTTCACCGGGGCAACCACCGAGATACAGTGCATGTACATGCGCTGCGGCGGCGGACCATTACATTAATGCACTTGCGAGGGGGCGATCACGTGCCTAACGGACGGACGGACTGAATGTGTTTCGGCCCACCGGAAGGGAACCACCCTCAGTCGGCTCGACGGGACTGGCTCAGTCTCAGCTCACGGGTCTCAGTAGAAGCGACGGCTACTATGTCTTCTGTGTGCGCACAAAACACGCCACGAGTAATTACGGCGCACTTTCATCGCCCATGACACGTACGGCCGTAGCCAGCCCTGCCGGCCGCCGGCGGCCCGGCCGGGGGCCCGGCGGGCGGCGTCAACTGTTCTGACCGCGGCGTGCCGGCGGCGGCCGGGCCGGCGCCGGGCCGGCTGATGCCTGCGGCCGCAGTCGGGAAATCTAAAGAGTTCATCGGCGGCAATCTCGTGCAGACATTTTTCATGTGCATTTATATGTGGTCAATATTGTTGCCGAGGAATAGACAAATTGAATACGCCCGGGAATCAGCGCAGGATCAGTGCCAGTGTCTCAGTGAGAGCGGAAAGGTCGCCCGGCAATTCGGCAGGTCTGATTTGTTCGTCAATATCACGTGACTTCAGATGCAGGCGCCGACGCCATGCGCTGACGGCCGACTGATGATGTGACAGTGAGTTCCGGAGTATTTCACTAAACCATCATGCCACGATAAGACATGACAACCAGTCGAGTAGGCGCAGATTCGTTTACCATAACTAAGAATAATCTTCATCATGGCTGTTGAATATCCATCAGACGTGGAATCGGGGATTCCTCAGGGACTGCTCAACTTCATCTTTGTGCTCGCTGGCTTGCACATCGCCGCTTTGGTATGCATGCAATACGCACCCGAAAACAGCGCGCCTTTGTGATAGTCACCTTTGTAAGATCCGTTTAATCATACTCTGGTTTATGTGTCATTTGATCGATCTTCTTGCCTGTTGGTCTTCTCCCTGATCGCAATTTGTGCAAGTTTTCAAACTAATTTTTTTGTTGAATTGTTTTGGTTTGCGGTGTTGTGTGTCATTCTGGTGACTCGAACAATGTTGCTCATGTGTGATTGTGTTGTGTGTGTGGGTGTGTGTGTGTGTTTGTATGTGTGTGTGTTTGTGTTTGTGGGTTGTGTGTATTTGTGGGTTGTGTGTATTTGTGGGTTGTGTGTGTGTGTGGTGTATGTGTGTGTGTATGTGTGTGTGTGTGTGTGTGTGTGTGTGTGTGTGTGTGTGTGTGTGTGTGTGTGTGTGTGTGTGTGTGTGTGTGTTTGTGTGTGTATGGTGTACATGCTTGTGCTGCTTTCAGGTGGTATGGATGTACTATGCCTTTACGACGTCCGACAAGCGGATCGAGAAGGGAGATCCTGCATTCCTACGCGCAGATCGCACCAAGATCCACTAAAGTGGCTGTGTTATTAAACCCCAAGCATGTACTACCATTGTGAGTGAACCTATCTATTTATATATATTTGTATGCGTGTGTGTTGTGTGTGTATGTATGTCCACTGTTTTACAGGCGATGATCAGGCACTTTCATCCAACATCAATCATAAGATCTTTTCTATATGTGTGTGTGTGTGTGAAAATGTTTGTGTATGTGTGTGAAAGTATGCATCAGTGTCAGGGCCAATGTGTGTTGCAATTCTAAGTAGTTGTTTAATTTGTAGTGAAAGCGAAGACGCGCGCACGTATTAACAAAAACAGAAAGAAAAAGAGAAAAAATCGAATAAATGCAGAGACACGCGAGTGAGCAGCATGAAAGTAAAAGACACAGAAAGACAAGAACAGAGCCCGTAAGAAACCAAAATTCAAAAGACCCCCGACCGCATGTTCTCTATTCCTTCTTTGCGCCGTGCTTCTGGTTATTGTGCTGCTTAAGCGCAGCCTCCTGGGCAAATGCGCGATTGCACTCTACGCACTTGAACTCCCCGGATGCGGGTGTCGCGGGCTTGGACTCCTTGCCCTCGCCCTTCTTTCCAGTCGCGGGTGTGGCAGGTGCCTCCTTCTTTCCATTTGCGACGGGGGTCGATGCAGCAGACTTTGCATCTGTCTTCTTTGTGGCAGTTGCGGGTGTCTTGGGCTCAGCCTTTGCCGCGTCCTTCTTGGCGGGAGTGGCGGCGGCGGCAGCAGGGGCAGGAGTCGCGGGCTTGGCAGCCTGCTTTTGTGCGGGAGTGTTGGCGTTGCTCTTTGCGGCGTCCTTTTTGGCGGGAGTGGCAGGGGCAGCAGCGGCAGGGGCGGCCTGGTGGTGTGGAGATCGTGCCAATCGGAACAAAATGAGGAAGAAAACACACAATCGAAAATCAATATTCAGCGGTACGCGACACAATCAAATCCCTTCTCTTTCCGCGTTGTGTACAGGGTCTATTGCATGACATGCCTTGAAAGCTGTGAAGGCACATCATAACTTGTCAAAAACACATTTGTGGGGTGCATGCGGTTGCTTGCAGTTTCTTACCTTTGCCTGTGGCTTCTACGACACACCGATAGATTGATCACAGGAAGGGAGAGCCGTGGGGAAGCAATTCAGGGGGTGGGGGAGGGTGTTGGGAAAAATGCATAAAGTCCCATTGTCAGAAACCATATATCTGCCCATGATGCCGAGTGTGTGGATAAGATAACAGCAGCGAACATACAATTGCAATAGAAGGTGTGAATGGTGCGAAACAGTGTGAATACTTTGCAACAGCAACAGCAAGAACAGCTAGAAAAACAAAAACACTGACATTAATTGATTCAAACAAAAACACGTCCAGAGAACACTCACCCCTTTGGGCGCGGGCTTCACTTCCTCCTCCTCCTCGTCGTCCTCATCCTCATCATCCTCGTCCTCATCGTCCTCGATCTGTCAATGTCGACAGTAAATCACAAATAAATACAGGGTTAATGAAATGAATTGTGACAATTGGGGAATTAATCTGTCAATATAAATCATAAAGAACACAAATGCTGACACAAATGCTGACTGCCTTTCAATGTCCCATGGATTCACAACTGACAGGGGCAATGCGCTATTATAATAGGGCTGTGCAAGACGTGATGTCCCAGAATGAAATAGTAGAAACGGCAGGTTTACACACATTTGTCAAACGGAATCGGGCATGAGTGTGTGTGTGTTGTGCATGTGTGTGTGTGTGTGTTGGGCGGTGCCAACACTTTCACACACACATAGCATATGCACACTGACATCATTCAGATATATGGCACGCAAGCACGATTCGCATTGATTCAAGCGCACACACATATGAACCACACGCACGCACACATGCACACCACACACACACACATGCACAACACCACATTGGTCCGCAGGCATTACCTCCTCAATCTTGGGCTTCTTTGCGCTCTTGGTGTCGGCGGGTCCAGCAGCGGGACGCTTCTTCGAGGCCACCGTGATCTCCTGCGATATAAGGGCATCGGTCAAGTGTGGTCGGGGAAAGAGTGGGAATCAGATGAGCAGCCACAATATATGAGTTTCACTATTATGAATACCTCTTTTTCCACACACACACATCTATATATATATACAAACATGAACGCACCTTCTCCTCGGAGCTGTCGGCATCCTCCATGTCCTCATCCTCATCCTCATCCTCATCGCTGTCCTCGTCTTCATCAAACTCATCACCAAAGTCAACAATGGCCTCAATGTTTCCCGTAATGTGAACAGCATTGGGTCCCTCAACCGAAAACGTGACCTTGTCGCTGAAGTTGAGCTCGAGTGCAACTAAAAAGGCAAAATGCAACAATAAACGTGCAGATGCCGAGTGAATCAGTATGAATGCACATTCGTCCAATGACGGTATAAATGTGCAATCACCAACATATCGTTGCAACTTGAGGTCTTTACACACTACAAATGTCAAAGTGCAATATGCTGCATCCACTCACTCTGGGGGCTATCCTCGCTGACAGAGCCAATGTAGTACTTGCTGGCCTTGTTCTCCTCATCGCGGACCTCGACGGCAAGCACGGTGCGGCCCTTGCCCTTCACAACGGGACCAAGCGCAGCCTGTCATGATGATGAGACAAACCGTGCACATAACAACACACGAAGTTAGTTTACAAATTGGTGTGTGTTAAATTCCGGTGATGATCAAATCGTTCCTGTCTCCGTAAATCCGTAAGAAGTGGATCATGATGCAATTGCGAAAGTTCGTCAAAGTGGATGCATTGCGTGTGCACTCACCGAGCGGATGCCCAGAACAAAGATGTGTGCCTCAGGCTCCCATACAAAGGGCTTGCCAGCGGAGACCTCGCAACCGAAAAACTCAGGAAGTTGAGACATTTTGATTTGATAGTGTCAAAGAATGGGAACTGGGTGAAGAATACTTGAAGATGGCGCGTTTCTGAAGGAGTTTTACACAATGCTAGTTGATACTGTAAGTTTGTGCGAGCTTGTGTGTGGCAATACGCTGTGTGGGTGCATGTCAATCGTAGTGAGTGTGTGTGCGCATGTGACGAGAGAGAGAGAATGCGTGTGCGTGTGTGCGTGTGTGCGTGTGTGCGTGGGCACAGTCCATCAGCCTTGCACGTGGCAGCCCTCACAATGAACATCCCGAATAAGCCATTTTGGTGAGCTCTTTATGTACCGCTGTTCGTATTTCATCACATAATCTACTTAATTAGTAGGGTTGCATTGTCACGTGCTTAACCCTACCCTTCTCAAAGACAGTCGCTCCAATTAATCTGAAGGCGGTGTACATTTTTGTGCATAATTTACCCCGCCATTCCAAATTAAAAATCAAGGTCCCAATTAATGTGAATGCGGTGTGCATTTTGTGCATAATTTACCCTGCCATTCCAAATTAAAAGTCAAGGTCCCAATTAATGTGAATGCGGTGTGCATTTTGTGCATAATTTACCCTGCCATTCCAAATTAAAAGTCAAGGTCCCAATTAATGTGAATGCGGTGCATTTTGTGCATAATTTACCCTGCCATTCCAAATTAAAAGTGGAGTCCGATCTTAATCTGAATGCGGTGTGCATTTTGTGCATAATTTACCCTGCCATTCCAAATTAAAAGTGGAGTCCAGGTCATGATCCATTTTGGGAAGCTTTATACAGCACGTGTTGCCACTTAGTTCCGAACTGGTGCCGTCGTTATTTGAAGTTGAAAATCGCACAAAGTTAGTTATCCTTTGAGGGAACCATATTATATAAGCAGACTATCTCGGGTACAAACGCACTGTGCGTTTCTGTTGCTGTGTAAAGATGGGCAAACTCAACGTCAACGTTTTGCGGTATATGTCGCGGGACCAATTCCGCGTGTTGACGTCGGTGGGTGAAGTGAAGATTCGCAGAGTCTCACCTCTTTCTTAAAAGTTTGCAGTCTCTCGCGCCATACTAAGATGTTGTCTGATCGCAGACGTGCTAATGTGTGTGCTAATCTGTGCCTATTGTATGTTGTCTCAGGTTGAAATGGGTATGAAGAACCATGAACTTGTGCCGGCATCACTCATCGCTTCAATTGCGGGACTGAGGCACGGAGGATGCCACAAGATTCTGCTCGAGTTGGCGCGTAACCGGCTTGTTGCCTATGACAACGTGAAGTGTATGTATTCGCGAAACGTAACAGTCTGTAACAGCATTTCTTTCGACAATTATCTATTGATGTACTTTTGCAAGATCCTCTCAGGTCTAACTCATTGCATTTTTTTCACCGGCGCGTCCCTTATTAGATCCCGGATACCGGCTTACAAATGCTGGGTACGACTACCTTGCACTGAAGACGCTTACCAATCGCGATGCCGTGGCCTCTGTCGGCAACCAGATTGGCGTGGGAAAGGAGTCTGGTGCGTTGTTAGACCGCTATTCCACAGCTGACCGTTATTTCTCCTAAAGTATCGGTCACCCATCCTCTCTCTTTAATTCCTCCTGAAGTCACCATATCACCTTGCCGACGACAGTGGAACGATGTTTTTGACTTGTTATGTTGATTACGTCTCTTATTTGTCGATTGAACTGTGGATTTGTGCACGCGCAGACATCTACATTGTGGCCAACGACAACGACGAACAGCTCGTTCTCAAACTTCACAGACTTGGTCGCACTTCCTTTCGCGCCGTCAAGGCCAATCGGTGAGTATCACGCAAGGAAACAACGAGAACATGCAATTGTCACTTTGTTACCCTTTATGTATACTGCGCTTTACAAACATGCACATTTACACAATTGGAAGCAAAGAGAGAATGCAGGGATGGATTATCACTGTGTTGCACATACTGCCTACACACACATGCACAGAGATTATATGAGGGACGCACTAGTCTTATATGCGATTCGCATTACAAATTTGTGTTGATCGTATGGTTGTTTGCTGACTGATGGAATGTTTGACTCTGATTGCATCACACACCGTCTCTAGTGATTACCTCAAAAATCCAAAGCAGAGTGCGTCGTGGCTGTATCTTTCCCGCCTCGCTGCGATGCGCGAATTTGCGTACATGAAGGTTTGTGAATGTTGCCCTTGCGACGGCCGTGTGTGTGCGAGAGTGAGAATCCGTGCGAATGCATGCCAATGTTCCCTGTTGCTGCTACGCACGTTGATATTGTGTGTGTATATATGTGTGGACGTTTGTCTCTGATACATCACTAGTGCATGACATTGACCCGTGTTCTCATATGCAAACGTATACGTGGTGTGCGTGCGTGCGTGTATATGCATTTGTGTGTGTGTGGGTGTACATGTGGAATCGCAGGCTTTGTACGACCACGGATTTCCCGTCCCGCGTCCGGTTGACTTCAATCGCCACTGCATTATCATGGAGCTTGTCAGCGGATATCCCCTGTGAGTGCCCACTAGTTGTCATGTCGCAGCGTGTGCATGTCGATCACTTTCATTGATGCATTTAAGCCACCCCCCCGCCACACACACACACGCATACACACACACAGCACATGGCTTCTTTTTGTGGACGTTGGTGCGACATCCACACACACACACATTACACCCACCCACACACACGCTCTCACAGATTTCCCTTTCATGTGTAGCTCTGATTCCGTCCATTCAGCATGTGCATCGCTGGTCGTCTCACGCACCACTCTCTCGCACATGCAGATGCCAAGTGCGGGACCTTGCTAATCCCGGCCGCGTGTTTTCGGAGCTTATGGAGCTCATCCTGAAACTGGCATCGTACGGACTCATTCACGGCGACTTTAACGAGTTTAATTTGATGGTGAGCATATCACCACTCCATGCATGTGTCGCTCTAATATGAAGTTACTGTGAGGGCGGACTTGCATGACATTGCATTACTATTCGATTACAGAGAATGCAATCCTGTCAGCGCCGGTCCTTCTCCGACACAATCGATCCGTCATGATGTGTTGCAGTCTCCCCTCTCCCTCTCCCCCTCCTCTCCCCCTCTCCCTCTCCCCCTCCTCTCCCCCTCTCCCTCTTCTATCTCCTCTCCGACCGCGTCAGTTCCACACTTTGCGAAACTCGTCGCACACCGCAAGTGTGTACTTGCGGACACGACAGAGCACTTGCAAGATGCTATATCACGTGCGTGTGCAGTGTCGGTTTAACAATTGCCTGTATATCATTGCCGTTACACAGGTCAACGACGACGATACAATCCGGATGATTGACTTTCCTCAAATGATATCGACGTCGCATCCGAACGCCGAATTGTGAGTTTTTGGGGCTTTTTTCAGCACTGCATCAATGCCCTGCCCCTTGTCTTGGTGTGCAATATTTTTTTTACTGTGTGTGGTGCTTCCTGCTTGTGTGCTTTCTGTGCTATTTGTGTGTGTATATATATGCGTATGTGTGTGTGTATATGCGTATGTGTGTGTGTGTATGTATATGTGTGCAAGCTGTCGGTTGCAGAATTTGGGTTATACTTGCTATTAACTACCTTGCTATCATCTTCGCTTGTCGGTAAAGTGTGTAGCATACTGACGTTTGCTGCGTGTGCGTGTGTGCCATTTGCCCCCCCCCCCCCCCCGCGTCGGCAGTTATTTTGACCGCGACGTGCGGTGTGTGGTGGAGTTTTTCGTCCGAAGGTATCACTACAACCCTAAGCACGTGCCTTCATTCGCAACTGACGTCAGCCGAGAGATAAATCTCGATATTGAGATTGCAGCAAGCGGATATCTCAGAGCGCACGTTGCTGATATTGGGCAGGTGTGTACGTGCGCGCGCACATGTGTGTGTGTGTGTGTGTGTGTGTACTTGTCTCGTATGTATGTCATGTCCATTGTGCATACTTGTATTATACGTATGTAGTATATGTGTGCAAGTGTGTGTGTGTTTGTTTATGTGCTCGTATTTTTGTGTTGTGTGGTATTGTTCGCGTGACAATTTAATCGTGTGAGTGTGTGTGGTGTATGCGTGTGTATGTTGAATGGCCTTGTGAGCACAATTCCTCCTAACGCATCTCACAATGCACTGTTCCAGGGCGTTACTCTTGATCAAATGACGTCAGACGTTCTCAAGGCAACCGACGCTGCTTCTGCAGCACGGATGTCACGTGCCGTGGATGGGGCGGGTGCGGATGAGGAGAGTGAGGATGACTCTGAGTCTGAGGAAGATTACGGCGACGAAGTGCCCGACGCACCCGAAAGTGATGGCGAGGGAGAAGCGAGCGGGGAAGCGGCGGGCGGAGATGCCGCTCTCGTCGAGAATAAGGTCCCTATTCTGTCTAAAGAGCAAGGGTCGGATGAAGTGATTAAAGTGACGAGTGCGCACGGTGCTGGAGGAGATGAAAATGCGACACAAACTACCGCGGATGATGTGCGAAGAGGGAAGGTGGATGCATTGGAAAGCCTCGAAGGTGTGTCGAATGATGATGATGCGAGTGAAGAAAGCAGCAGCGAAGATGAGGACGACGACGACGACGCCGCCGAAGAAATGGAGGGACTGTCGCTGGGCAACCGGCAACACCGGCCGTATCGTGATGCACTCCCGAGAGACGATGATGGCAAAACTGCGGCGCCCGAGAGCACGTGAGTCGCCACTTTGAATTGCATATGCGTGTTGATGCTGTCTTTGGGTCATTCGGCGTGTTTTTAGATTTTTGTATTCTCTTTGTGTTGAAACATTTTCTGCATGTGTTTATGTGTCGTTTGATTTGTGTGCAGGGCGACTGCAAAGACTGGTGCAGGCATTGACATGAACTATGTGCGAGAGCGTGTAAAACGAAATATCGGCAAGAAAGCCAAGGTGTGTTTATGTATGCATGCATCACGTGTGCGTTGCGGGACACCATTGTTTGTGCACTACCGTCATTTGTCTCCATCGAGCATTTTGTGCCTTGTGGGAGAGATACATGTATGGGTTTTGAAAACGAATGTTTCGAGCAAAGGGCACCAATTCGTTTTTTGAGTGTTTGTGCGCGTCATGGCCGGAAATCTTGTGAAAATACAAGATGAAGATCGTGCATGCGGCCCATCTCCGCCGCAGAAATGTTTGTGGAGTACGGCATGTCGCAGTCACTGCATTAGGGTTGAAGGAATGCCTTAACCGAAGCATACCATTTCAATAATTAATTCTTGCTTTACTCTCGACACGCACTCGCGCACAACGCACAACAAAACCTACTCGCACAGCTGCAATCTCTCAAGGGAGCGCGACCAAATCTTGCCAAGGGAAAGGACAAGAAAACCCGCGCCAAGGACATGGTGCGAGACTCGTCCGTGTTTTGAAACACACCGCCCATTTTGAGGGATTGAATTCAGTTATCGCGGATCAATGTGCGATCGACCGTGACAGACTCTGTGCTGCCTCCTGGGTGTAATAAATGTGCGCGTATCAATACATTAACAACCGAAGCCTTCGAATCACAGACTGCACATAGAATACTTGCACAGCAATCAACATTGAGTCACATGACAGCAGCTGTGAGTGCCGTTAGTTGTTGATCTACAATGCATGGCGGGAAGGGAATAAACTTTTAGGCTGGAAACGGACAGTGGCTGCTGTTGTGAACTTGCACTACAAATTGCATCACCAAATATAGTGCCTGTTGATGGACTGAGATAGTTGGAGACCTAGTTGAGGTACTTCAGTCGTGCGCCCGCCGACTCAGTCAGTGTTGACGTCTGAGAGATGAAGAAGGTATTATATTCCGCGAGAGACCTCGGCTCATCGATGTACCATCAACGTGAACAGCGCGTCTGTCCGGCTACGGTGTTGAGCCAATAGCTATATTGGCGTGACGCCAGGGCTGGAAACGCCGGCCCGTTTATGACACGTCGCATTCAGTGATGTTATTACTCTGTCGGCGTGGTTGGCACTGATCATGCGGCCCTATAGTTCATTTTGTCCCCTTTTAATTGGAACATGAAAAGCTGACTTCCCTTCCTCGATAACATAACAGTGGTCCCCGAACTGGTGTGAGTCATGCCTTGGTCGGCAATGTTCAGAGTTAAGGGTGGGCGGAAGATGATTTCGCGCTTAATATGTCACTGACTGATGAAGTATACCTAGAAATGGCCGCGCGGCCTTGGAGCCAGTCGGTGGTATGAGACTAAGTGAGTGCTGCCTTGTGTCCCGGCCGCTTTGCAGACAGCAGCTGATGGTCTGTCGACACGCTCACTCTGACTGTTAGTGATGTTGCTTGTAAACTGCGGAGGCACGTGCTGATTAGAAGTTAACTTCCTGCTGTCGCACTGACATTAGTGAGCGCACAGCTTGTTAATCACACTCACACTGCAGGTTGTAATGAGCTGAACCGCAAGCGAAACACCAAAGTAGGTGATTGGCAGTGACAGCAACTTGCCAGGTGCATCATCCTCTTTCAATGCCTGCATGACTTTAAAAACCATCAGCGCGTCTGTATCTGCACGACAACACCACTATTGGCCGCACATGTTATGCTGCACAGGAATTGTGATCCAAGTTTAACATAGACCCACAGGTGTGGAGAGTACTCTTGTCATATGTGAGAGAGAGAGAGAGAGAGAGAGAGAGAGAGAGAGTGTGTGTGTGTGTGAGTGAAAAGTGAGCCAAAAACGCAACGCGAAAACAACTGGAAAAACACCGCAGGCAAGACAGTTTCGAGAGAGATGGTAACGGGAGAGAAAGGGAGCGAGACGGACAATGCGTGTGTGTATGCGTCTGCGAGGGAGAGGGAGGGAGTGAGAGCAAGCGAGAGAGAGACAAGACATATAAAGTGAGAATGCGCTGGTATGCAGAAAGCTTCGCAAAAGACACGCTACGAGAGCGATTGCACTAAATGATGTGTGGGGACGTTCACGTGGCAGGAGAACTCAAAGCCACACCGATCAACTAGTGCCAGCCAACAGCCATCAAAGTCATCAGTCGCCACGAAGAACCGCCGCAAATCGCTCTTGTATTTGCTCGATCTCCTATTGGCGCAGTTGTTGTTGTTGTTGTTGTTGTTGTTGTGGTTGTTGGTTGTTGTTGCCGTCGAAGGCGAGTGTGCGGGAAGACAATCAGTGATATAAATATGCGGCGAAAAAGACACGAGGCAACACACTTTCGTGGGACATTCTTTTGACACACCGGGATGCGAGAGTAGACACGGGCACACACCCACCCATCCGTACCCGAGAAAACAATGCACCCACAAACAGACATATACACACAACATAAACATATACATTCGAATATATGATCCACACACTCGCGCATGCACACACACACACGCACATACCATGCAAACATGTGGCCACATGTGAAGGGTCAACATAGGTCAACATATTATTTTGTTGATCACATGATGTACTTATACATGCAGAGCATACAGCGTGCAAACTCACCACAAAACACACGCATAAACGGCCCAATACACAAATACCCCACATGCATTATTCTGTGAAAACGTGTTCGGCGCAACTCCCCCATTGCCTGTCCTTGTTGCACACAACCACTCACCCGTACTCATGCAAACAATGCACCCACATTCCCCCATCGGCCCTCTAGTTGCACACACCTGGAGTTTCTTGGACATTTTTGAAGATCCTTCGGTATACGATGTGATCTGCTGGACCCAGAGGTCGACATTAGCGGCGCTCTCCTGCAGCGCAGTCATCAGTCGCGCGTTGTTGTTGCGCAGTGTCTGAAGCTCCGCCTGTAGCAGTGCATCGCAAATCACAATACACAGACACACAGGCACAAAGACATATACACATACCGACACACACACACACACATACCGACATACACACACAGGCACAGAGACACGAACACACACACACAGTAAAAGGGGGAATGCGCTTGGGTCAGGGGCTAATATCTCATTCTATTATGAAAATGAAGCAGTTGATAATCCCTAACAAGTTGATAATCCCTATAAGTGAACGTATACACGGATAACCTTTTGGGTCGTATGTAAACACATGATATGGAATGGGTACTTTAGGGTCACACGCAGCGTGTGCATACGTGTGCGTGCACGCCACATAAGTCGGACGCACATACCTCCCACTGCTGTTGGTTCATGGAGCTTTGCGCCAGGGCAGCCTTTAGCTTGTCGTTCTCGTTCTTTACCTGCAAAAGCTGATTCGAAATGATCTCCGTCGTGCTGTTGGCGCCTCCAGACGCAATCGCCGCAAGGCTGAAATGGCCATATTACACAGTGTGTGTTGTTGTTTGTTTAATTGCATGTTTGTATGTTTTGTTTGTTGTTATTGATGTTGATATTGATGTTGTTGTTGTAACGGTGTTAAAGGTGGGTGATAGTTTTGTAAGAATCAAGGTAAGACATTCTTTTTCTGCTCCTATCGCAATTGCAAAGCCACTGTCATATCAACCACGTCAGAATTCACACACACATACATCACAAGCCACATCAGGCAAGCATTTGCACACGCACACACACCTTTCCCTGTCCTCCTTCGACTGAAGCTCTTTTCTTGCAAGATCCATATCCTTCTTCGACTGTTCCAACTCTTTACGAGTCTGCTCGAGCTGCGCGCGGAGCTCACGAACGGTCTCCTCCGACCCTGTCGCACCCACGGACTGCACATTCGACAGCAACAGCACCGACGCAACACACGGGCACAAGCACAGATACACAGATACGCACACGCACACACATACACACATACAGGCACAAATACCAGAGCATACATGCCACGGACGAAAAGTACACACAGGACAATTAGCAGACACTTCAAAACCACAAATACAGTGCATGCATTCACGCAACACATACACATGTTTGCAGTTGCTTTTAAACACAATAATGCAACAGAAGCACAGTCCCAACACACAGTCACAAGCGCGGGCAGCACAACGCACCGGCGATCGGGACCTTGATTCCGGTGCTGTTGGGGCGAGTGACTTTTGGGACGGAGGCATTTCACTGCGTGGTCGTTCATCCTTGTATTTCTGCATGTTAAATATTCGCACATATGAAACGGTCCGCGGGGATGCCGAGTGCAAGTTAGTGAATATCAGCAAAAGCAAAATACACTTCTTTGAAGTGAGAAACAATGACTAAAACACGAACGAGTCTGTCGATGGTGCATATAAAAATAGGAATGAGGACATGAAAGGCAAGCGCAGCATGTGCCATGTGCATTCCAATACTCAGAAAGGCAATACACCCCTCCAAACGCACCTTTTCAGCGACGGACGGCGGTTTATCCTGGATAATCTGAACATATGCAGTAGGGAATCGACCGGTCTTGTCATCAACGGTGCCGCGCGACCATCCCTCACTTTTTGTTGCAGAAACTGCGGGTGGTAAAAATGAAATTTCAATTAGAGATTGTATTTTCGTGCGCGTGCATGTATAGAGAGGGAGGGAGAGAAGAGCGAGAGAGAGAGAGAGATAAGAAGGAGAGAGACAGAGATGGTGCTGTGCCCATGGACTCCACAAGAGAGAGAGTGTGTGTGCGTGTGTATAGTGCGCGATTGTGACAGCAAGAGGGAGGAGACGTGACAGTAGTGGTCATTTGCCGTGCGTTTTTCGCAGAAAACAACGAATAACAAACACAAACACAAACACAAACGCAAACACAGGCACAAACACATGTGACAGGGCGCGCGGATGAGAGTGAGCGACATGACGCACGACCCACCCGCAGTGATGATTTGGCCCGATTTGAACGAAAGATGAGTCTCATCTGTTCCCGCAAAGTCATACAATGCCCTTCCCTTTGGCTTCGATGTCTGCGATGCAGGCAGGTTGCATGCAGTTGCATCCGCGGTTCAGAGATACGAGTTCAGGTACAAACCTTCAGCAGAATGCGAAATACACACACCCACAATAACTTGTGACCACAATTCGTACACTTATGCAATTGTGGCAGGCGCATAAAAACATGCAAACCATACATACACACACATACATACAATACACACAGACGATGCAACACAGGACTATGTGGCATCCGAACGAAGAGTGAAAACCGGCGATAAAGCATAGAGCTGACCCGTTCACACAGCGAGTTCGATACACACAATAGAAAAGAGGGAGAGAGAGGGAGAGAGGGAGATGGAGAGAGATTTCAAGATGAAATTAGTATCCACATACACACCTCGGCTTCTCCGTCTGATTTTACGGCGATGGAAGGCGAAACATCGCCCGGCGCAGTCTTAACTGCTTGAACAAAGACGTCGGAGAACTGCGAATAGCCAATAAACAGGCCCGTACATATGTGAAATCGTTAGTACGGTTTGGCAGCGGATGCGCATACCGCATTCGATCAAGTCAGGCCTATGTTAACAACATTTTATCAGCTCGACTGTGGCATATTCACTCACTCGCCCGCATGCATCCACGCGCAGACAAACACATGCCATATACCACACGCACCCGCACACACACACACATGCGCGCATATGCATATACGCCGCACGCTCGCATGCGCCCAAATGCACACATACACAGCACACACAGACATGCACGCCTACCGCAGTCAATTCAGCCTCGGATGAGAATCCGGCGCCGTAAATTGTTTTTTCTTTGTGGTCCTCCCACTGTCCAAATTTTGCCGATGATTTGGCAAACGCCATATTATTCGCCACGTTGCTGGCGAGGAGCGTCTGGATAAGGCAAAGTGTACGCATTGGTTTATGATCGCAGGAACGGAAAAGATATTATTAAAAAAAATAACAAATAAAAATATGGCGAATTGAGCAAAGTTATACATACACGGAGCTGGCAGTGAGCTGACTATCAACTCAATTGTCAGCTCCAACCGACTCACAGTGCACGTGCACGTTCGCAATGTAAAGACAAGTGGCGCAGGGGAATGAACAGGCGTGGACAGATAAATAGTTCTTACCTTGCCAGTCGCATCTGTTCCGACAATGCGGTGTGATTTCTTCACAGCATCATAATAGAACGTGACCGTAAGTCCAGCGTTCGATCCCAATGGCAGCCAATTCTTCTTTGTCACCGGGTCAATCTGAAACAAATGCGCCTGTAGCTGGTGCACAACTTGTTCGCTGTTGCATTGTTGTGACCCACACGCACACACACACACACACACACAATGCGAGCCAATTTACCATCCGTCAGGGAGAATTCCGAATGACCTATAACCAACTTAAAGGGTCTAATAAGTCTCCATACATATAAAAGCACCACACTGTGAATGCCATCAAACGCAAGGAAATAATTTTCTAATCAAAGGCGACCCAAAAAGCGCTTCCTTCACTGCAGAGCGGAGCGGGTGCCAATGTGTTGTCCGTTTGAAGGTGCGATGCAAATTTGTTCTTGCACATCTCACAAAATGAACAAGGAATATACGTGCAAAGTTCACCCACGTCATCTTCGCTTCGAGTCGCCCGACACCATGCGCCAGTATTTTATACTTTTGTTCACAAACAATCACGCTCTCTTTCTGTCGGTCCAGAAGATCTTTGTTGATGTTCAGACCAACAAGGTGATTTGCGATTTGTTACTTTTTTCTCAATCAACCACGACACTCGTGTACTTTTCAAACAGGCGCAGTCTGTTAGGTATTCTTAACACAAGATGCGAGGAAAGTGAGGTGCTGCCTTTGTGTCCATGCGGCAACTTCGGGTTCGTTTTGTGGCAACGGTACCCTCTCAAGTGGACTTGTTGTTTTGAAAATACAACGTCACTGCAGCAATTGACGGCACCAATTTGGTATTGTCGGACATATACCAAATTATCCATAATCCTAATATCTACTGGCCCGTTAGCTTAGTCGGTAGAGCGTCGTGCTAATAACGCGAAGGTCGCAGGTTCGATCCCTGCACGGGCCATGTCGATTTTTTTTCCCGCTCGCAATAACGAGTCCTTGTGACGGCGGATGGAATCGGAGGTAGTGTAGTAATTAATCTAACGAAGTATGAACACTGAGCCAGATCCCTTTGCATTATGAGCAACTGGCAATCGGCACAAACCAGTGGTCCTCGGTACCCCGGCTGACTTAACTGACACGCGTGCAATCGCTGTCACTTACGCGAACATGACGTCACTCGCTTCCAACAGCCACACATCGCCATACATCTCCTTTCCACACGTCAGGTACAACTTTTTTTATATCAAGGATCTGCGTGGCCGCCAGGGGTACTCCTCCTCTGCCGACCGCCGGTCAGGTACTT
>CALSCR010003967.1:0-19253 GCA_943704495.1 Pigoraptor chileana | reverse complement strand
GGGGGGCAAAGCGCATCAAACCGGTGCAAAACACGCAAACAAATTGGCAACGGCAAGTAGAAATACAGGTATGGAACAAAGACGGCACATTAGATGGTGAGGGGGACCTCGGGAAGGCCAAACTCATCCACCTTGACGTCCTGGAAGGGGAAGGAGGGAGGCATGTAGGATTCAAGTCAGCGGCATATCATAGCCATGGACTCCACAGGAGAGATGTAGTGGCCATGCAACACGCGGGCAATCAAGCATCATCAACGGAGGACAGACAGATATGCTGTGAAGGCAACAAACAGTTTCCCACTCCAGAATAGAAGGATCGTCACCATGTGGGGCGCATGCAAACATCCCCATCTCTGGATCTGGTATGGGCAATAAATGAACGCAACATTCGTGTGTGTGTGTGTGTGTGTGTGTGTGTGTGTGTGTGTGTGTGTGTGTGTGTGTGTGTGTGTGTGTGTGTGTGTGCGTGTGTGTGTTTTGGGGGGAGTCCTTGTCCACGATTACATAAACAGAACAGACAGAGCATTCCACCAATGCCCACCTTTTTCGAGTCTGAGGTTGGCTCCGCAGTTGGGGCAGATGGCGCACTCGTTGCCTCGTCCAAATAAGACGCGTCGCTGTCAGCAATCTCTTCACCGAGTGCATCAAACTCTGTAAAATGACAATCAAGAAAAGAGGAAACCGGGGCACTGTCAAAACACGAGCGGATGTATTCTTCTTGTCGCTATTCACGCAAGAACCGCAATATTCTGGGCATGTTCCTGGGCACGACAGTCATGTGAATTGACAACCGCATGTGCACACACACACACACACAAACACACGCAGCATTAACAATCTTTGTGTTTTTTTAATACAAAAATAATAATAATAAACGAACTGCGCACCTGCTTCGAGGTCGGCGTCGTCGATGTCGTCACCAATACCGTACGACCGACTGAGGCTCTCCTGGATCTCGTTTGCTTGATCAAGCATATACTCCATCTCGTCTTGAATGTCCTGTGCAACGTGCAGGTGTTTGAAGAAAGAAAAACAGCGTTGATAACAGCACCATACGCACGCGTGCGACAAATGAGGTAATCGAAACAGTCTATGTTGCAAGTCTTTCGACATTCGTAATTACAGCAACGATGTGATATGGACGAGTCACTTCGCTGTTGATGCAATGTGATCCATAGCGAGACAGAAAGGCAATGCGGCGCAAACCGACCTCAATCTTATCGATGTCGACATTCTTGAACTGTTTCTTCATTTCTTTGACTCCGATCTTCATCGCATCCACCTGCACATCCGTCAAGCAAGACGGGAGGAAGCCCACGTGTGGATAACACATACACACAGATACGAACCCAAACATACACTGTCAATAAACAAAATGTGATCGCAAGACTATTGCGCACCCATTAACGAGTCTCAATGAAAATAAAGAGCGGTACTTGCTGATTCTCTACATCACATCGACACCCCAACCAAGAATCTCCTACAAGGCTAACAAAAGATGGCAGCATCCCATCGCCAATAACACAAACGGTCAGATCATGCACGCACCGTCGTGATGGTATCCTTGAGTGTCTGCGTTGCAAAGTTCGCCTGTTCCATGTTGAAAGACTGCTGCATGAGCTGATCCCGTTGTGCTTCATACCTGCGTGACAGGCGGCAGGTGGCAGAGGCAAAATGCTGTCAACTTCATTCACGGCTCGGAGGGCATCAGTGCAAACAAATAAAATTGATCCATGACACAGGATTAATGGGCGCGAATTCTTGTTGCGCCGTACTTGCAAACTACTCACATCCTCTTTTGCTTCAGTACCCGCATTGCCCTTTGTTTGAGTTGATTCTGTAAGGCCAAAAGAAAAACCACTCCAAATTAACTCCCGCTTTCCAAACAACGTGATGACCTGGCACGATATGCATATTTGTCCGACCAACCTTGCCAGGTCCTTCCCTCATCTTTGCCATTTGATCTTTGTACTTTTTCAACTCGACATCGAGTTTCTGTATCTTCTTTTCAATCGACTCGCCTCGTGCATCCGTCTAAAGAGAGAAGAACGAGACCAAATACCAAAGAGTTTCAGCATAATTGAAGCAAGACTACATATTGACCAACAAAAGAGAAAGATATAAAATCAAAGTGGAATTGGCATGCAAATTGCGACACATGCAACACACGAAGGATGCAGAGGCAAGAAAGAACTTACAGACGAAATCGCATCCGTAAGGGTTGGCGGCGGCTGCTTGGGCTTGCCGCTCCCAAAAAGTCGATTCATTTTCTTAAAAGGTATGTAACGTGATGTCTACGTGCGGGCGTAGAGTGCTGCAGATGGCAAGGAGCGAGGAGCGCCAGCAGTGAGATATAGGCAGTCTTGGTGCAGAATCCGGCAGTGCATCCCGCTCATTTAACTTTTCGCCAAACTACCTTTGTGAAATGTTAATGGGTTTGTCGCGTATCCGGGGAAAACTATCCGTCGGATTCCCAAAAAAAGAGAATGAAGCTGGAAGCTTGAGATATCCCAAAGGTGTCAATACTCTTCACCGTGAATTGTGCGTTTGTGATCTTTTGTGGTACTGCTTTTCACAATGAAGAAAAGGATTTGTTGTCGCGGCGCAGTCCACTGAATGCACACAACATTACTGCGGTGCAATTTTGGCTGTTCCACTTTGATAAGACTGCTTTTGATGACGCGTAGTGCGGGGCTCTCACCGTGCACGTCAATTTGAAGCCGTTGAGAAATATACTCAATGTCCAAATTAAATTCACGGATACCCGTCCAGTCCCCCTTAGCATGATAGCTAAGAATATCGATAGGGATTCCAGTGCAGATGTAATCAGATGAACAAAACCGAGAGGCACTTCACAACGGCAGCTCAGCCAAACGAACAGATCGACGTCTCGTGTGGTAAGCACACACTTTGTGTGCAGCATCAACCAAGAGAATACAGGCAGGAAAGATGGGGAGTGTGTTTCGGCGGGAGACAGGCACATTGTCCCGACACATGTGCCAGCAACGTGACATGTTTACACATTAAACTGATCTTTGGATTCCGCTTCGATGAACCCTCGATGAACCGGACAAGTCCAAATATAATACAAAGAGTGGCACAAACATACTATTCCACTTCTGAACGATCCGCGCTTATTTCCTTTTCCTGGAATCGTCGCTTGGTGCGGCAGAAGACTCGTCACCCTCGCTGTAGGCAATCCATACGCAGACCCCAAGCACAACTTGGACCATTACAACAGCAACGATGGACGCTGGCACGGATCCGTTATCGTAGCCCAGAAATCCTGGTATTAATGGTGCAATATGACGCGGGTTAACACCACCATGGTTGACTAATCACAAAGAGGGCAGAAGATGCCAGCCAAAGGCAAGCCATTAAACATTTGTGAAGCACCTGAGATCCCGAACATCACACCTTCAAACAATAGGTCACGGGCACCAAAGTACGATCCGAGAGGAACCAGGAACATTGCGATGGTAAACTGAATCATGCGGCTGATGACATCCTTCGGCATAAACCTGAAAATTGGCAAGATAACAAAATTCAAATGGATATGGATAAGAAGCATGTGTTGGAACAGGATTCTCCTCGCAGCCTCGGCAGTCATCAACTCTCACCTGATGACGTCCCAACCCTTGTATGTCCGCTCATCGGATGGTGCGGATGAAGAGCTTGCAGACACGTCCGATGCCATGCTTGCAATTCGTTAAACTAACAGAGAATCGTTGATGGAAGTGTTACAATAATAGGGGGCAAACGCACACGCACTGCAGCGCAAATGGTAAAGTAAATTCATAGTTTAAAAAAGTGGTGCAATGCAGTGCGGTGCCGCTCGGTCAGTTCAGTCGGCTCGATCAATGTGCAGTCACGTGCTTTCGGTCAGGCACGTGAGTTTCAGTTGGCGCGAAATTTGAATTTCGAAATTTTGACAGATTGACCCAATGCTGCCGGTAACGCAAGAGTATGCTGACAACAGACTGACGGCACACACGCTTCCAATCCACTCGTGCACGCACGCAGCTATCCACACAATCTTCCTTGTTCCGATTGTGCTTGCTTATTCGTGAATAAAAATTATGCACTATGCGTCCGCAAAAGTTAACACAGCCACAGGGTAGGTTAGATTTGTCGGTTAAGTACCGCAAAGCGTTCGTTATTACTGTAGACATTTATCCGTAGATTTCCTTACTTTAGTTTCGTCGGCGCCTGCGCCGCACGCCAACACTGCTCTACCATCATGGCTGACTACGATATGGACGCTGAATTTGTTCAGGTGAGACTTCTGTGTGCATCCGTCCACCAATACCCATTTTGAATCCTCATCTCCAAGTGGATCCCTTGCTTTGGCCTTCCGAAACTACCAAATGCTAAATTCGCGCCCTTCCCAATCCATTCTGTGCCGTGTCATTCCGGCGAATGCTCTATTACAGGTCCTCGGCGAATCCACAACCAACAGGAAGAATGCGGCGCCGGCTAAGGGAAAGAAGGCCGCCAATGCAGCTGCCGCGCCCCTCACTGCCAAGGGAGGCAACACCGGGCGCTCCGTAGAGGACACCTATCAAAAGCTCTCCCAATTGGAGCACATCCTCTTGCGCCCGGACACGTACATCGGGAGCACCGAGATGCAGTCGCTGCCGCTGTGGCTTTGCGATGCAGACGGCACATTCAGCTTCCGGTCTGTTACCTACGCACCCGGCCTTTACAAGATATTCGACGAGATTCTGGTTAACGCCGCCGACAACAAGCAACGTGATCCATCCATGGACACCATCAAGGTTACAATTGACCAGGAAAACAACAAGATTAGTGTTTGGAACAACGGCCACGGCATTCCTGTCGTGATGCATGAGAAGGAAGGTGTGTACGTTCCGGAGCTCATTTTCGGTCAACTGCTCACGTCGTCGAACTACGACGACAACGAGAAGAAGACAACAGGTGGTCGAAACGGATACGGCGCTAAGCTCTGCAACATTTTCAGCAAGGAGTTCACAATCGAAACGTGCGATGGTGAGCGTCGCTATGTCCAGACCTTTACCAACAACATGTCTGCCAAGACGACCCCGAAGATCACCCCAAGCACCAAGGAGTACACGTGCATCACCTTCCGCCCTGATCTCGCGCGCTTTGGGATGACGACCCTCGACTCGGACTTTGTGGGCCTCCTTCGTCGCCGCGCTTACGATATCGCTGGCACGAGCAATGGCGTCAAGGTGTGTGTCCGAAAAGCAGGTTTAATTGTGCGGCGTGGAATGCATTTACTGACAAGTTGCTTGTACTCTTGTCTTTACAGGTTTTCCTCAACGATGTTCGTCTGCCCCTCCGCAACTTCAAGGACTACATTGATCTCTACCTGAAAGACCAGGACAACGGCATCAATAGGACGGTCATCCACGAGAAAGTCAACGATCGCTGGGAGGTCGCCATGGTCCTCAGTGACGGACAGTTCAACCAGGTTGGATATGACATCAAGCTGTGGTGTTGCGCTTTCGTTCAAAATTTGATGTGCGAAATACTATTAGCTTCGCCACAACTATTAACAGCTGTTTATATTCCTTGATTGCAGGTCAGCTTCGTCAACAGCATAGCCACGACTAAGGGTGGTACCCACGTCGACTACATTACGAACCAGCTCACGACCAAGATTCTCGAGATTGTTGCCAAGAAGAACAAAGCGGCGACCGTCAAGCCCTACCAGGTCAAGAACCACATGTTCGTCTTTGTCAACGCTCTGATTGAGAATCCGTCGTTCGACAGCCAGACGAAAGAGAACATGACTCTGCGCGCAAAGGCTTTCGGCTCTGAGTGTTCGCTCAGCGACAAGTTCATCAAGCAGGCCGTCAACTCGGGCATCATCGAGCAGATTCTCAGCTGGGCCAAGCAGAAGCAGCAATCGGAGCTGGCAAGCAAGTGCAGCGGGTCGAAGAAGTCGCACATCTCGGGCATCGCCAAGCTTGACGACGCTAACGAAGCCGGCGGTCGCAATTCCGAGAAGTGCACGCTCATTCTCACGGAAGGAGATTCGGCCAAAGCGCTTGCTGTCAGTGGACTTGCAGTCGTCGGTCGTGACTATTACGGAGTCTTTCCTCTGCGCGGCAAGCTGCTCAACGTGCGCGAGGCCACGCACAAACAGATTCTCGAAAACCAGGAGATTCAACACGTCGTTCAGATCCTCGGCCTTCAGTTTGGGAAGCAGTATGAGACGACGAAGGGGCTGCGCTACGGTCACCTCATGCTGATGACCGATCAAGATCACGACGGCTCGCACATCAAGGGGTTGCTCATCAACTTCATCCACCACTTTTGGCCGTCGCTGCTGAAGGTGCCCGGGTTCTTGGTTGAGTTTATCACGCCGATCGTCAAGGCCATCAAGGGTAACCGCGAGCACGTCTTCTTCACGCTTCCCGAGTACGATTCGTGGAAGGAATCGGTTTCAAGTGATCGCTCGTGGAAAATCAAGTAAGTTCACCTGTGCAATTTAGTGCAGCTTCTTTATCTGACGCGGTCCTCGCTACTTAGTCATAACTCGGACTGCCCTTTGTTGTGTCCATGCGACAGGTATTACAAGGGTCTTGGAACAAGCACCTCGAAGGAAGCAAAGGAGTACTTTGGCAACATGGGCCTCCATCAGATCGATTTCCGCTGGCAGAGCCAGGACGATGACTCGTCCATCGACATGGCGTTCAGCAAGAAGAAGGCCGACGAGCGCAAGGAGTGGCTTCGCCAGTTTCGTCCTGGCACGTTCCTCGATCATAAGTCGGGACCAATTGCCTATGCCGACTTCATCAACAAGGAGCTCGTTCTCTTTTCTATGGCTGACAACGTGCGCTCAATTCCCTCGGTCGTTGATGGCTTCAAGCCCGCCCAGCGGAAGGTGCTCTTCAGCTGTTTCAAGAGGAATTTGAAGGAGGAGATTAAGGTCGCACAGCTCGCCGGATACGTCGCCGAGCACTCTGCGTACCACCACGGTGAACAGTCGCTTGCAGGCACCATCATCAACATGGCACAAACATACGTTGGCAGCAACAACGTCAATCTCCTCTTCCCCGCCGGTCAGTTTGGCACGCGTCTCCAGGGTGGCAAAGACGCTGCGAGCCCTCGTTACGTTTTCACGCACCTCAGCCCAATCACTAGGCTGCTCTTCCACCAGGCCGACGACGCGCTGCTCTCGTATCTCGACGAAGATGGCCAGCGTATTGAGCCTGAGTGGTACATGCCCGTGCTCCCGCTCGTCCTCATCAACGGTTCTGAGGGAATCGGTACTGGTTGGAGCTCGAGTGTTCCCAACTATTGTCCCCGCGCAGTCGCCCGGAACATTCTCAACCTCATGAACGAGGAGCCCCTTGAGGAGATGATGCCCTTTTACAAGGGATTTGGCGGGTCTGTGTCGAAGATTGGCGAGGGCAGGTACCTCGTCGAGGGCCGCATCAACAAAGTGGGTTTCCTGGCAATGTTCTTGTGAGAGACGTTGGTGAATGGACTTGCTCTGGGTTTGAATTCTCTTCTTTAACTGACTTGTTGTGTTCGCATTCTTGCTTTGTGCAGATTGATGATTGCACGCTCGAAGTCACTGAGTTGCCTGTTCACATGTGGACGCAAAGCTACAAGGTAAAGCGTCCTTGAAGTGAAGTCACGTTGCATCCCTGGAGCTTATTTTGTTGCTGCATTTATCTAACCAGTCCTTTCGTCTTTTACAACTGCTTTCCCATTGTCAGGAATTCCTCGAGTCGCTGATGACGGCCACGGAGAAGTCGCCCGCGTTCATCACGGGCTATCGTGAATATCACACGGACACAACGGTGCGCTTTGTGATTACGCTCACCGAGGAGAACATGAAGGTAGCTGAGACCATCGGTCTTATGAAGAAGTTCAAGCTGGACACGACGATCAGCACGTCAAACATGGTCCTCTTTGACTCGGACGGGCGTATTCGCAAGTACGAGTCTGTCGAGGAAATTCTTCGCGAGTTCTACAACCTGCGCATGTCGTTCTACCAGCGTCGCAAGGAGAATCTCGCAGAGAAGCTCGAGGAAGAGTGGCGCCGCTTTGACAACAAGGTTCGCTTCATTCAGATGGTCATTCGTGGCGAACTCGTCATCAACAACAGGAAGAAGCAAGACCTTCTCGCTGAGCTCAAGGCCAAGGGCTTCACGGCGCTGTCGCCGGCGTCAGCCAAGGCGGCCGATGTTAACGCCGAGGATGAGGACGCCGCGCCGGATGCAAAGGCGTACGACTATCTGCTGTCGATGCCTCTGTGGAGCCTCACTCTCGAGAAGGTGCAGCAGCTGCTTGGTGAGCGCGACCGGAAGGCAGATGAGCTCAAGACGCTGCTCGCGACGACCGTGAATGAGCTGTGGCGCGCCGATATTGATGCGTTCCTCGTTCAACTCGACGCCACTGAGGAGCACGAGGCCGCCGAGGAGGCTGCGGGTGCTAAGGTCCAGGCAAAGGGCAAGGGCGCTGCCGGAAAGAAGGCAGTCGTCGCACGGAAGACGGTTAAGAAGGCGGCTGCGTCGGAGTCGGACGACGACATTGAAGAGTTTGATGAGGACGACGAGTTTGTGGTGAGCAAGCCGAAAAAGCGCGCTCCAGCAGAGAAGAAACCCAAGGTTGCGCCTGTTGCTGCCGTTGTTGCACAGAAGGCGCCAGCGCCTGTGCCGAAGCCTGCCGCAGTTGCACCCGCCAAGGCAGCTGCTGTTCCGCCCGCAAAGGCCGCGCCCGCAGTGAAGCCGCCGGCACCCGCTCGGAAGGCCGCCGACTCGGACGACGACGACGATCCTGTCGGGGGGATGTCGCTTGCAGACCGCCTCGCGGCGCGCATGATGAACGGCGCAACAAAGCCCGTGGCCACGCAGCAGATTTCGGCGCTGCTTGGGCAAACCAACGCAAAGGCTGCCCCGGCTGCAAAGAAAAACGCGCGCCCTGCTGTGGATCCCATCTCGCCCAGCGTTGCGCCGATTGCAAAGCGCCAGCGTCAGATTGTCATTGACGACGAGATTGAGGCCATTTCGCAGACACTCTCTGATGTGGAGATTGTGGACGTGGTTGCCAAGAAACTGCCTGCCAACAAGAAGCCCGCTGCGCCGCGCGTCAAAAAGGCACCCGTAGCGAAGGCAAACACTGACATGTTTGAGTTTTCTGATGAGGATATTGTCGCCAAACCGACTGCAAAGAAGTCTGCTGCCCCGAAGGCACCCACAGCCGCCGCCGCAAAGAAGGCGGCCGCTCCCGCTGCTGCCGCAAAGGCGTCCATTCCCGCCAAAAAGAGCGTGGCAAAGAAGGCCAAGAAGGGAAGTGACGACGATGAAGACGAAGATGGCGATGACGGCGAATTCGCACCAGTTGCGCGCCCTCGCCGCGCAGCCGTTCCGAAGAAGTACGTCATCTCGGACACGGAGGAGGAGGAGGATGGCGAGGACGACGAGGCTGTCTCTGAGTTTGAGGGAGAAGAGGACGACTACAGCGATGCCTGAGAAGTTTGGACGCCGGTGCGCTAAAGTGATTCGAGACGAGGCGTTGGTGACGTGTATCTGTGAGTGTGTGTGTGTGTGTGTTCTGTACATATGCGGTGGTTTCTTGTAAAAAGTCCATCACAATCCCGTTTGTTACTGCTCACGCACGGCATCGTTTATGGCCTGTTCATTTTGGTCTTGTAAACAACGGTGGGAGACCCTTGAACTGCAAGATTGATATGGCAGTGGTGGCCGCTGTGACGCGTTCATTGGTATTGGTGGGGGCGCATACATGATGGCAAGTACCAAATCAAGTTACGAACACCACATTGACAGTATACATAGGTTGCATGGAGAATAATGCATATATATGTCAGTTTCGTGAGTAGAGATGTAATAATAAGGAGTGTTGAGAAGCCACAATCGGCGTTCGTGTTTACGTGAGGTCACGTGGGCTAAATTCGTCACGTGGTGTCTAAATCGTTGTCATGTAATTGATGTGATGTCATCGCACGGTCAACAGCACACTCTGACAAATTTGACTCAGACCTGAATCACTGGCTATTTGTTTGTGAGAAAAAAGTATTGATAACTATTCAGCACCATACTCTTCCCCCTTTTTCGCGTGACTCGCGAAAGGGAGTTGAATCGGGCTTCATCGTCTGTCGAAAGTGAAGCGAACACGCTCGCCGGAGCCCGCGTCTGCACTGACTGGGGCAAGTGAGAGGGCGAAGCGCCGTGCGGCCGAATCAATCACCGACGGCGTTTGTACCGTAGAAATGGCCGAAGCGGCTGCCTCGGACTTCGAGGCTCTCATCAAGAGGCACATTGCAGACAACAAAGTCGCGGTTGGTTCAATTGATGTGTTGCGGTGCATGACATTGGTTGCAAATTTTCCTTCTTGTTTTTTAATATAAATGTAAGCACGAAATGTAAGCACATCACATTGCAATTATAGATGTACATATCTCACACATTCATACATACATAAATACACTATATGTGTATATCGCTCGCTGGCTTTCTGAATCTCTCGCATGCTTTGCTCTGTTGCCTTGTGTTCATTCGTGTGTGTCTTTTTTTGTCTTCTACAGATTTTCAGCAAGACCACGTGCCCCTATTGCAAGAAGGTCAAAGCCCTTTTTGACTCGCTCGGTCAGCAGTATGGCACAATTGAGCTCGACTTGATTCCCGACGGCCCTGCCGTCCAGGCGACTCTGGAAAAGGTGTGAACTCGCAGATATTTTTGTTGTGTTCTGGTGTCAAATGTGCACACAAGTGCGCTTCTGAGATCTGTTGGAGTTGATTGTGTCTGGATTTCTGTCGTTTGTTGCATCGTATTTGGCAGGTGTCCGGGCAGCGCACTGTGCCCAATGTCTTTGTCGGCGGCACTCATGTGGGCGGTTGCGACGCCACTTTGAAGGCCAACGACGAGGGTACTCTGGCTAAGCTTCTTGGCATTGAGGCCGGTGAGTGAAGTCTGGCCGCCGCATAAATGGACAGTATGAACAGACAGTATGAACGGGCAGGAACCATTCTGTCATTTGTTGATGTGTGTTTGTTCTTGTTCGCATATGAGCGTGTTTATCTTTGCTTACTTAGTGTGTTTGGGAACGTGATCCTTAAGTATTTGTACATGCTGAATGCACATCAGAGGAATTTGAATGCTGTTAGCTTATTGTGATTCTTTTAATTTTGTCCCATAGTGTCATATGAGTTTGACCTCGTCGTTATCGGCGGTGGCTCTGGCGGCCTCGCGTGCGCCAAGCAGGGTGAGTGTGTTGTGTGTTGTGTTTCTTGTGTCGTGTGTCGTGTGTGTACATTGTGTTGTTCCCCCTGTGAGCCAATAAGGCTGGGAGGGTGCCGTCAACACCATTATCATGCGGAATGCTCTCTGCCAACGTTTAATGCTTTCATTTGTCAGTGCGCATTGTGTCCCGTGTGCGTTGTTGTGGTTCTGGACATTGCCTATTTGGTCTTTCTTCTCGTTTGGCCTGACTGCTGTTCGGCAGTGTTTGTTTTGGAAAGATGCGTTATTATCCTAATGCCGAGTGAATATTCTGAACATACCGGCACACACACACAAAAACACACGCTAACTAATACATCCAATCGAACACACACATGCATAATTGCTTCCATTCAATCAGCGGCGTCGCATGGCAAGAAGGTCGCGTGCCTCGACTTTGTCACTCCAACGCCAATTGGAACAACTTGGGGTCTTGGAGGTGCGCGTGCATGTTTTGTACGCATTCAACTAGAGAAGCGATGCAGAATTAACCCGGCGTTTTCGACAAACAATTGAAGAGAGAGTGACGTGTGTGTGTGTGTGTGTATGCTTCCAACTTTGTCAAATACTGCATGTCTCGGTTTCATTTTGAATATCTGCTCACCAAGACATTTGCTCTGCGGTAAACACAGGCACGTGCGTGAATGTTGGATGCATTCCCAAGAAGCTGATGCACACTGCGGCACTCCACGGCGAGCACTTGGAGGTGGTTGCCCTCTTTGTAGTCCTGCTGTGTGGTTGCATTACCTTATTTCGCTTTTCCATCCCTCTAGTCCTCTCTCTCTCTCTCACTTTTTCTCTCTCTCTTGGAGTCCATGGGCACAGCTGACTTGAATCCCACATCACACACACACACACACACTCTCTCTCTCTCTCTCTCTCTCTCTCTCTCTCTCTCTCTCTCTTGTGGAGTCCATGGGCACAATGCCTATGACACTGACTTGAATCCTACATCGCTCTCTCTCAATATATACTGTAATAGATGTGCTGTGGCACGGACAATGCAATATATGCTGCTGTCTGAATTTCCCCGGCTGTGTAACTTCACTTTGCAGGATGCAAAGGCGTATGGATGGGATGTCGACAAGGAGAAGATCACCCATCGCTGGTGGGTGTGCCTGCGTGACCGCAGCGGATTCCTTGTCTTTCTTTTATCAAAAACACCACTTTGGTTTCCACTCACATCATCGACATTCTTTACTTTCACGATGTGCAATGTGTTTGTGTGTGCGTGTGTGCGCGTGTGCGTGTGTGCGTGTTCAGGGATGCGATGGTCCAGGGCGTGCAGGACCACATTGGATCCCTCAACTGGGGTTATCGCGTGGCACTCCGTGACAAGAAGGTCGAGTACATCAACGGCCTCGGCGCTTTCTCCGACCCCCACACGGTCGTTGCAACAATGCGCAACGGAAAGACACGCACTCTCACCACCGCAAGCGTTGTCATTGCTGTTGGAGGACGCCCGAAGTGAGTGTGCTGTTCTATGCACTGTGTTGTCTGTGGTGTGTGTATGCTCCGCTCAAACTTCCGCCTTGGTCAGTGTCAATTGCAATTAGTGTGTGGTGGCGGCGTTCGATTTGTGCGCAGAATATGGAATGTGGTGTGGCAATTGGTTTGAAGTGCCCATCCTATTGGGAGTGCTCACACTTGAGACGGGCACTAAACCATGCTCCTCCCCACGCTTTTGCAACCGCCCTCTGCGCACGCACACATGCACACGCACATGCACACACACACACACACAGGTACCCCGGCATACCCGGCGACACCGAGTGCTGCATCACCAGCGATGATCTCTTCTCTCTCGATCATGCGCCGGGCAAGACGCTCGTCGTCGGTGCTTCGTATGTCGCCCTCGAGTGCGCAGGCTTCCTCGCTGCCTTTGGCTACGACACAACCGTTATGGCGCGCTCGATCTTCCTCCGTGGATTCGATCAGGTGAGAATTTCGAATATGCGGTGGAGTCATGATTGCGTTATTGCGATGTTGTTGCTTGCATGATCCGTCTTTACGTGAGAGCGTGAGTAGGCAGGATCCAAGACAGGTTACGCATGTAATCGGTTACGCATGGATTACATGCGTGTGTGTGCGTGTATTTGTGTATTTGGTGTGTGTGTCTGTGTGTGTGTTTGCGCTTGCACATATGTTGAAGGCCTGTCGTGTCTGTTGTGGTGTGTGGTCTGACGTCACCTGCGCCCCTCACGTGAGCAGGACATTGCCGAGCGCATCGTCGAGTACATGGGCAACCACAAGACCAAGTTCATCCGGGGTGCCGTTCCGTCCAAGTTTGAGAAGATTCCGGTGCGTGTGTCATTGTTTGTTTTCTACATCTCAGTCACGTGCCCATATTCAGCTCAGTCGCATGAAAGAGAGCGCCGCCTGTTCATGGCCATTGATTGGATGATGTGTGTGTGTTATATTTTGGGTTTTTTTTTTTTTTTTTTTTTTTTGTCTGCGTATGTGTATTTGATGTGAGTCGATCGAAAGTTATTATGGATATTTGTTGAAGATTGCGAAAATGCCGCGCTTTCCCCATTTTTTTCTTCTTTTTCTTCCCTAATTAACAACATTTTACTGTGTGTGTGTGTGTGTTTGTTGCGTCTATGTGTCTGTGTAGTACGAGGACGGCAAGACACGCATCAAGGCGACGTGGGTGCGCTCCAACGGCGAGGAAGAGTCGGACCACTACGACACTGTCATTCTGGCAATTGGGCGCTATCCGCTCACGCAACAGCTGGGTCTCGACAGGGCGGGCGTGGCTGTCGACGCCGTGACGGGAAAGATCCCCGCGGACGCCGCAGAACGGACGAATGTGCGCCACATATATGCGATTGGCGATATTTTGCTCGGCCGTCCCGAGCTGACACCTGTTGCCATCCAGGCTGGAAAGCTGCTGGCTGACCGCCTGTATGCGGGCAAGACGACGCTTACCGACTATGAGAAGATCCCGACGACTGTGTTTACGCCGCTCGAGTACGGCTGCATCGGGCTCGCGGAGGAGGATGCGTTGAAGAAGTACGGCGAGGAAAATATTGAGGTGAGTTGTGTTGTCGCGTCGGAAGTCATCATGGATTTGTGACGTGTGTTTGTGTATCTGTGTCTGTGTCTGTGTCTGTCAGGTGTCTGTGCATTTGTGTGTACACTGTGTTGCTGCATGGGGTCTTGGGCCCCCTGTTGCGTGCACCTCCTCTTCCAATTCCTTTCACCCAAGACGATACGTCATCACTGATGGCGCCACATCCGCCCGCCTGCACGCACTCGACAGACGTACCTGATGAACTTCAAGCCCCTCGAGTGGACAGTTGCGCACCGCGAGGACAACGCGTGTTACATGAAGCTGATCTGCAACAAGGCCGATGAGGATCGCGTTGTTGGTCTGCATGTGCTTGCCCCCAATGCCGGCGAAATCACGCAAGGTTACGCTGTCGGAATCAGGTGGGGCTTTGTTTTCTTTTTTTTATTGCTGTTTCATCAAAGTTGATTCTATTCGGTTGTATATAGATTGCATGTCCCTGAGATGACGATTTTGTGGGTTGTGAGTGCTGCATGCATCCACTGAGGCTATATGTGCGTATGGTGCCTGTTGACGTGCGTGCATGCTTGTCTGCGCGTGCGATCGAGCTGACTCGTCTTGTGCCCTATCATCTTTGAAGGCTGGGAGCGACAAAGGCGGACTTTGATGCAACGATTGGCATCCATCCCACAAACAGCGAAAACTTCACTACCCTGTCCATCACCCGCAGGTGCGCTGGATATATTATGGCGTGACTTCAATGGCGCCCTCTTGTGTGTGTGTGTGTGTGTGTTATCAACGCTCAATTCCGTCTGGTTTTGTCCACAATAACTACCGCAGTTCTGGCGAGGATGCGACGGCAACCGGCTGCTGAGGTTAAGCCCTGCCGCGTAATTCCGCTGTAAGGCGCCTGGAAATACCTCTGCAGCCGACCACGTGCCCACCGCCCCATCAGACGACCTCTTGTCCCACAGTGTGTTTGTTTAGGGGTGGGCAAGAGACCTTCTCTGCCTCCCCCATGCACGCACTTCGTGTGGGCGATTAGTGCGTCTGGTGTGGTTGTGCGTGCATGTGCAGTTGCGTTGCTCTGTGTGTTTCTGGGATGTCGACAGCGGTTGCGGCGGGGCTTAAACTTGCTCCTTGTCTGCGCTCCCTCTCCGATTTCGTCATTTGTGACGTCCGTTGCCTTCCGTTTTGCCACTTGTTTGCGTTTTGGAGTGGCTCGCGACAGCTCCGTCGAAGGAAGCGATGGTCACGTGGCTGCGGGTATCAACAAGTTTTGTGCTGGTGGACTCCTCATTGTCGGTCTGTCGATGCCACACTGTCTTTAGTTCTCTATTTGTTCCCCAAAGTTAAAGGCGCGAAGCTTTGGAATCGATGAGCTCGTGCCTTTGGCGTTTTGAGTACTGAATGCTCTATTCTCTATTGAGCGTTGTGTGTGTGCACCGAATTGGCTGTCATTGTGTGTGTCACACAAGGCGATTTCCCCTGTGAAGATGACATCTCAGACCAGCTGCGACTGGTGGATGTCTGTCTGATTGTTTGTGTTGCAACAATTTCGTGTGTCTCCTTTTGTGTGGTGTGTGTTGTTTATGTTACATTTGAATTTGTCTCTGTGGCTCTCTTGTTGTGCGCTGCTTATCTCCTCGTTGTCTTGGAGTGTGCGTGTTGCTGCAGGGGGGCGTGTGCATCTGTTTATGTGTCTGTGGAGAGGGATTTGGGTTGACCTTGTGTTGTTGCAACGCTGGAAAGCGTTTTGTGAGGCTCGTTTTGTTGGTACTTGCCTTTTAAATTCTTCTGTTTTCTTTTTCCTTCTTCGGCATTTTTCGTGTTGTTTTGCTTCTGTATTTGTGCTTTATTTCGAAAGAGCACATAACATAATACAGCACGATTTCTATTTGCTGACTCACATTCAAATGCCCTTTCTGCTGAGTGCACACCCAGTATCAGTTTGTGAGTCGTGTGCTTTGAATTACAGAGTGGACTTCGGCAGATTGTTTGTGGACCATGACGCTGTTGTCGGTGCGGTGGGCACAAGTTAGATTGCAGTGAAAACTGACGAGATTGAGATGGCACAGCTATTGTAAATTCAGATTGCCCTTTAGTACTATATGCCGAGAAAGATTTGTCATTCTTTGTGTCAGACTCGAAATTACCGCAACGACATAGTGAAATGCTGTCATAGACTCTGTTTGGTTAGCAATTGCTATGGCGACTGCAACGGCTGTAAAAGAAATGAAGTGGCATCCGTGATCACGGCAGCAGTACGAACAGTGCGCCCACCACTGACTGGCGATGACAGGTGTGCTCCAGCAAAGCACTTAATACTGGTAGTAACAATACGCGGACAGTAACTGACGGCGTTACCAATAAACCAACCATTGGTATGTCGAGGGGATGACTGAGTTTACTCATTCAAAAAGAGCGGCGCCGAGGCGGTCTTCCACCAGCCGCACCCACATGCGCAGCGCAGTCGGCAGAATCTTGTCGTTGAAGTCAAAGTCAGTGCCGTGGCATATGCTGTTGTTGCGGCCGTCCTCTCCACCGCCCAAAAAGAAGAAGCATCCTGGGCGCTCCTGGAGAAAGTACGCAAAGTCCTCGGCGCCCATCAGTGGGAGCCCCTTACCCGTCACCTGATGTGCCACACAAACAAAAAAGAAAAGAAAAGGAGACATCAGAAATGCGAGTGTGAGTTTGTGACAGTGAGCATTGTTGTGCACACATAAGCACAGTTAGTACTGAAATTAAGGCCAACACACCTTGTCGTCACCAAGCGTCTTTTTTGCGATTCGAATCACGTGCTCTGTCTCAACGGGCGCGTTGATGAGCACGGGATACATCGGGTCATACACAAGCTGCATTGGTAATGCGTTCAATGCGCAAATAGAAAGTGTGCAAACAAATGTCGGTCAAAACGGACAAATTAATTCCAGTCGAGTCACTGGCAATTGCTGTCGGCAGAAAAATACTAATGAAAAAACAACGATGTGCGTATGCACAACGTCAGTTTCCCTGTCAAGTCGTGTTTGTGTTCGTGTTTGAACATTGTGTGTGTATGTGTGTGTGTGTATGTGTGTGTGTGTGTGTATGACAGCGTGCAATACGGGACGTTCTGTTCCAGTCACATTGTTAGTTGATGGGGCGTTGTGCATGAGGCCGTGCAAGAATTCGAGGCAGTCGGTGTATATTCATACTTCAACAACAGAACAAAGTGCACCTTTGCTTTGCAGCCAAACGTTTCGGCAGTTCCCGTCGCAATCTTCTCAAAGCGGGTGTTGATTGTTTTCGAAACGCTATCACTCAAATCGCGGATTGTTCCCTGAGTAACAGAGCGCAGTGTCAGTGGCGTCAATGGCGTCATTGCGACATCGATACGTCGTGGGTAATCAGCACGCATAAAATATACAGTCGCAATTATGAGCCGCACCGTACTGGCCAGACCGACTAAGCACAAGCACACACACACTCTCAAGCACGCACATGCAAACTTGCAAGCACACATCCACACACTCACAAGATCTAGCACACACACACACTTGCAAGATCAAGCACACACACACTTGCAAGCACGCACAGGCAACAAGAACTGAGCAGTGGGCGGAATGGCAGCCGAGAAAACCCACCTTGATGACGACACTGTCGGGAATGACGTTGTTTGCCTCTCCGCCGTGGACCATGGTGATGGACAGCACTGCATTGTCAGCAGATGCGACGTTGCGCGAAATCACAGTCTGTGCGGCAGTGATGATCTGCAATTGGATGCACGTGACCAGGCGCGTTTCAGCAGCAAGCGGCACCCCGATGCGCACACAGATATACCTTGTGGACCAGAAGCACGCTGCCATTCACCAACACACACACACACACGCGCGCGCGCACAACCCACATGGGCAGAGCAGATCACGGGATCGATGCACATGTTTGGTTGTGAAGCATGCCCGCCCTTGCCGGTGACGGTCAGCGCAAACTCGGTCACGTGGGCCATCACGGGACCTGGGATGACGGCCAGCTGCCCGAGGGGAACGGAGGGCCAGTTGTGGAAGCCGTAGATCTCATCGACTCCGTCGAGACAGCTGTTTTGAAGTTGTGTTTTGGTTGAATCATGTGTTTTGGAAGAAAGAGTGTGTGTGCCATCTCTCATCAATGGACGTGCATAGTGGAGATTTGAATCAGCACGAAAGCACATGAGGTTTTGAGTGTTCGTGTTCCAAGGGAAAGGCCATGTTGTGTTTGTGTGTGTTTGAGTTAATTTATGTTTGTGTCTGTATTTGTGTGTGTTTGTGATGTTTGTGATTGTCTGTTTGTGCGCGCGCGTTGCGTGCATGTGCGATCGCATGCATGCATCCACACACAAACATACCCTTCCTTGATCATGGGCAGCGCGCCGCCGGGATTTTCCTCCGCAGGCTGAAAAAGAAGACGGACGCCGCGACTTGACGGCAGTTTGTGCCTGTGTGACACGACCACAATGAACACACACATATACCCTCATTAGCATCTACACAAGTACATATAAACCCATACATACACCCATACATGCACGCGGCTTCTCAATTCGGCACGCGGGGCAGTGCAGATCCCAAGTGCATGCACTTTAACCGAAAGAAAGAGCCCAATGTGCCGCAAGGCAGTCCCTCTCCATCCACAGGGAGCTTCAAGAGAGATAGCCTTGTGTTTGTGGATCCACGATGAGCCTCACCTCATGTCCGCAATGATGAGGGCGGCGCCCACAAGGGAGGCCATGTGCCCGTCGTGTCCGCACATGTGGGCGAGTCCGTCGACTTGCGATCGGTACGCAAGGTGAGGGTTTGCTTCCGTCATGCGTAGCCCGTCCATGTCAGCACGGAGGGCGACAATAAATGTGGGTCTGCCACGCAAAGTGGAAACACAGCCCCCGTGTGTGTGTGTGTGTGTGTGTGTGCGTGTGCGTGTGTGTGTGTGTGTGTGTGTGTGTGTGTGTGTGTGTGTGTGTGTGTGTGTGTGTGTGTGTGTGTGTGTG
>CALSCR010003966.1:0-29382 GCA_943704495.1 Pigoraptor chileana | reverse complement strand
ACACACACACACACACACACACACACACACACACACACACACACACACACACACACACACACACACACACACGCATACGATTACCAGGACGCTCTGCGGGACAATGGCAACCCGCTTGTACTCACAGGGATCGGTGCGTACGGTGCCGTGGATTGGCCGCACTTTGACCCCAATTGGATACCACTTCTCCGCCGGGGAGTTGTTCTTGCGATTGCTCACGTGAGAGGTGGGCGTCACTAACTCTTTCGCTGTTTGGTGTTGGCACTATCGCAGTTGCATCAGTGTGAAGGGTGCTGTCATTGACCAGTCATTCACCATATTGTCCTCACGCACGCAACGCACACACACGCATGCACGTACGCACACACGCACACACGCACATACGTACACACGCACACACAACTGCCTGCATCCACAGGCAGCGGCATGCGCGGGTATTCCTGGTACAACGCTGGCCGTCTCATGCACAAAAGCACCGCAGCAGAGGATTTCGCCCGCGTGGCTGACTATCTCTCGGGCGCCGAGAGCGGCACGCGTTGGACTGACGCCTCGCGCCTCGCCGTGTACGGATTTGGCGTCGGTGGCTTTCTCGCCGGATCGATGCTCTCCCGGTGGCCTACTAAAGCGGCAGTCATCGTCGGCGACAGCCCATTTTTGGTTAGTTGTGGCAGCGGTTCTTGCGCCCTTCTCGTGTTTGCCCTTAGAAGGTTTATTATTCTTTTCATTTGTGTGTCGGAACTTTGTTTCACGCTACGCAAGACCTCCGCGGCTTTCCCAAATTCCCTATCTGAGCACCCCTGCCCACTTGATGCCCATTTATGGACATGCATTTGGCGTGAACAGGACGTGATTGGTGCGATGGCGGATCCCAAGCGGCCTTGGACGGTGCACAACTACGGCGAATGGGGGGATCCTGTGGGTGCGGGTGCTGACGATAGCAGCAGCCGTGCGGTGTACTTCTACCAGAAAACCTACGATCCGTACTTTCTCTGCGGCAGCCACCACGAGCACCCGACCGTCCTGCTCCATGCAGGTGGGCACGCACACTCATTGCACGCACCCGTACCTTTGTGGAGGCAACTTCAACAAAGCCTATGCGCCAGTAATTAATTATGCTTCCTGCACAACGCTTGCCATGTGCGGTATCTCGGCACTGTTGTGTGCTCTGTCTGTGCATCTTGTGTGCTGCGCTGTGTGTCGTCTTGAGTGGCGACTTGCTTACGAATATGGTTTGTACTGACACGATTTGTTTTGTTGCTCTGTGTGCTTTGTGTGTCTGTGGATGTCTCTGCATGCGTCTGTTCCATCCAACCGCAGGCAAGGATGACCATGAGGTTGGATTTGGGCATGCGGCCAAAATGATTGCCAAACTGCGCTCCCACTCGAGCGGGCGTCGCAGGGCGGATGGAGGGTCTGCCGTGATGGCCTTGCAAGTGATTGACGGGGGATTCGATGGAGAGAGCGGTTCTGCCGTCGGTCGCGCAATGGCATACAAACAGGCATTCATTCTCGACTCTGTTGCTCGTGACGGTGTGTTGTGTGTGAATGAGTGTGTGTATGTGTGTGAATGAGTGTGTGTATGTGTGTGAATGAGTGTGTGTGAATGAGTGTGAATGAGTGTGTGTGTGTGTGTGTGTTAATGAGTCTGTGTGTGTGTGTGTGTGTGTGTGTGTGTGTGTGTGTGAGTGTATGTTTATTTATGAGTTTTAGTCGTTTTTTGGTGTGTTTCCGTTGTGTGTTTTTTGTGCTGTCGGTGGCGGAGTGTTTCTATCTGGGGTCTCTAACCCCACCATATCTGGATGATGATCCTCGGCTGCCCACTTATTCTATTGCACCCCTCCATCCCTCACCACACCATACCACATATAACAAACACTCCACAACACACGCCACAACACACCCACAACACACACCACGCCACAACACAACACACGACGCCACCGGCAGCTCTGTGCGCTTCCGCCCTGACTCCCACCTCGTGCTCCGCGATGTCATACTGTGTGGGCTGTAATCAACCAAGCGGCGACTTTGAATGTCTGCTGGGGCCCACGTGTCCGGGTGCCGCAGTCACCACCACGGTAACATCCGCCGTCGCTTCGTCCACCCACGACAGCCACGTGGCCAGCGCATCCCAAACGCATGACTCTGTGCACTTGACCACCCACTCTTATGTTACTTCTGAGTCTGCGTCGGCGAGTGTTACAGTGCCATCCCACGCTACGTCTGAAATCTCTGTTAAAAGTTCAAACACGACCGCTGCCCCGGTGCCCTCGCCGGTCACGCACTCTGCGAGGTCAGTTGCGTCATCGTCGTCGTCGTCGTCGTTGGCGGCGGTGGCTTCTTCGATTGCGCCGCCGGTGGCCAACGCCTCGTCCTCGTCTGCAGCCGAACCCCGTGTGACCTCATCAGCGGCCGAGTCTCACGTGACACACCCAGCCTCCACTGTTGAAGGTTCCTCCTCCGGGGCAGTCCCGGATGCAACGTCCTCAGACCACGCGGTGGCGTCATCTGCCGCTGTGACGGCGATTCCATCAGTCGCGACTCCCTCTGCGGCGCCGCTTGTTACGCCATCCGATGGAGTCGTTGTGCATAGGCCCCATGTCGACGATCCCACAGGCGCGCTCATTGGCTTCAGCTCGATTTTCGCGTGCGTAATTGTCGCAACAACAGTGTACGGCATATATCTCCGCCGGCGTCGCCAGAACGCGGCAGAGGCTGGTGTGCAGGGCTTTGCGGACTTTGACAGGCTCCGGTTTGAGGAGAGCGGCGGTGGGAGCAGTGCGGGCGGGCAGTATCGCCCGGGCAGTGCACGTGAGTCGGCGTCGTCTGGATCGGCGTCGCGTAATCCGTTCGCCGGCCGCGGATCGCGCAGTAAGGGCAATCGGCCCGACGCCACAGCAATGTTTGGTATTGATGAAGATGACGACGAGCTCATTGGAATGGACGAGCGATGAGAGGATTCGGGTGTTGCGCCGGGCTGGCGTGTGTCGAATGTGTGTGGCGATTGTATCATGCGTGTGTCGCTGTGTTGTTGTCGTGATTGTCAATTGGGCGTATGGGCCACAGGACTGTCAAAGTGAGAATGAGCTGTCTGTGTAGCACTTACTGCGCAGTTTCAGTTTCGAATCAGAATACGAATTGGGTTTACCGAAATTCTTTCAATAGTAAATTGGAAAGCGTATCTCACTTTGCGTGCGAGCAGATCTAGATGACATTGATTGTGATGGATGCCCTGTGTGAGTCACTTGCAGTGCTGTGCCCACCCGGCTGCTTTTCAAATGGTGTGTAAACCATTGTCATAGTGCAGAAGTGCATACTTAGCAAGCCGGTGCGTCAGTGTGTCGCACTGAACTGAAGGAGGTATTCCAGGACCATTCGCTGGCACATGTGTCTAATCAAAGACTGGCCTGCGCAACTGAATGCTGGATACCATTTTTTTCATCGACATTTGCGACGTCGCAGTGACTGATTATGTATCATTTCGCCGAACTCCCGTCGTCATTCGTGTTATCCGCGTCACTTTCGGCATAGTCATTCATGGCAAATTACTGTGAGTCTCAGGCGATGCAGTACAGACAGTTATGTCTGCTTAGCCTTAGTCCAACCACTTGCAGCAGTCATTACAATGCTCCGTCAGATCCAGTACAGTAACCACGACAGTCACACGACAGTCGGATAACATGAACAGTCATAAGTCAGAGTCGCATTTCGACAGCACGGACCGAAAATCACACTGATGATATAATAGCATAGGGACTGCAGTGTGTACTGGCCGCGATGTCATCCGCTCTTGACTAACTCATCAGTGATATTCCTTCGCAGACAACGAGTGAAGCGAGTGCCACCACATCATTAACATAACATCGGCAGATGGCGTGTCGTGCACTGCTGAAACTGGAATTAGCATAACTGTTGCGACACGAATACTCTCTTTGGCAAGAGCGTTCACGGCATCTTCAATTCCAAAAATTCACATATCATTTGTTAAGCCCTCACACATTACAGGATAGACGATTCACGCCTTTGAAAACTCTCGCACGAAAAACTCCGACGCAACATCGGCCACGCGCTCCAGGGTTCCCGGTTCCTCGAATAGGTGTGTGGCACCTGGGATGATCTTCATGTCGACCTGCATGGCCATCAGCACCATCAGATGCCGTGTCAGTGTCGGGAGTGGACGACGCCCGCGTGGCGATTCAATTGACCATTGCAGGTCTGACAGGTGCTCTTCAATGACACTGCAGACTTCAGGTGTTAACGTTGCCAATTGAAACTACTATTCCACCAATTCCGCTATAAAAATTGAAAAAGCAGCACAGCAAAGTCGCACGGACGTAAGTGACGCACCTGTGCCTTGTGGACCATGGCGGGATCCCGGCCCGATTCCATCCGGGTCTTCGCCTCCCGATTGAGCTCAATCACGTCATAATCGAGCCCACCGACCACGAGGAGAGTGTTGCATTGTATGCGGCGGAGGGCGTCGCCGGCCAGATCAGGCCTACCACCACGTGACACAACGCACACCACCTTCTGCCGTGCGAGAAACCACCACCAACAGCGCCCGCGCGCACATTGACGCAGATACCATCCGTGGGACGGAGAGAGCCGAGAGGGGCCGGGGAGGGGGATGAAGAACGATTAGGCCGTAAAAATGCATGAATAAATGACAAACAAACAACAACGAACAAACAGCCGCCACCACAGACACAGATACAGCAACGGTGTGGGGGTAATGGCGATTATCATAGAATACCACCGAGTGCATTATGGTTAATATGAATAAACTTCATACAAAAACACACACACAATCACGTGAGCGCACGTGCAAGGCCAATCAAGAGCGGAAAGGAAGAGCACTCACGTCTGGAAGCATGGACGCGGCCACAATTGCCGCGGCACCGCCAGTGCTTGCACCAAAATACCCCGGGAGCAGATGCCTAAATGGGGTTACACTCGATTCAGTAAAAGCAGACAATTAAGCAGTAAAGCAGTGGAAGTAACGCAGGAACGGAAAGTGGCCTTTACTGACACACACACCACACACACACACACTCACACACCCCACACCACACTGCACGCGCGCGCGCATACACACAGACACGCACACACATTACACAATGCGGCTGAACACCGCCACATGAAGCTCACTAAAACATAAATAGCCGTCAGACATTGCTGCGGACTGCACACTATGCACAGACCTGACTTCAACAGCGCTGGTGATCTCCGCGTTCAAATGCTCCAGCCACACAGTTGTGTTGGCCAGTCGTGTTGCAAGGAGATGTATATCGAACCTGTGAATACATTGACACAGCACGCAGCATGTGCGGTGGTGCGTTGAATGGACGCAGGAACAATCGGAGAGCAAAAACACACACACACACACACACAGGCTGTCCACCATAAAGTTACACCCGCAACAAATCTTTCAATGCAAATGGTCATGCACAGACAATCCAAACCCAACCTTAGGTGACGCGTGTAATTGTCGATACGCTCCTCCTCTGCCGTCAGGAGATCAAACAAGAATGTCGCAATGCCGTCGTCGTTCAGTCGTCGGGCAACATATTGGTTACGCCCGCTCTTTCGGGAACTGCCGCTGCCATGCGCAAACAGTACCATGCCGGATGCATTGGCGGGCACGTGCAGATCGCCCTTCAGCGCAATGCCGTCGGGAAGGGCGATATCGACCTCGCGGGAGAAGTGGTGAGCCATTGCGAGCTGGATGCGTGGATGCGCGGATGCGAATACGTGTGCGTTTGTGCGCGATAGGCAGTGTAACACGGAGGGGATGTCGAGTTGCGTGAGCCACCAATGTTACGTGAAACAGCAGCGTCCGTCCATCCGTTCAATTATAATGAAGATGGCGCGAATCTGCATTCATACAGGGAATTAGTACTGCCATGATGCGTGTGAGAAATGACATGAATGTGAGAGCATCGTTGAATCCAGGCAGCCGAACAGCGCATGTGACTTGTGGAATGCACGGAACGCCGAACCCGGACAAAATGGCGCGAATCGAATCGACATTCCGCTGTCACCCGGCTGAGTGGGGAGGACAAGGCATTTGCAGACAAAGTGCAAAGAGCAGAGGCAGAGACGCGGATTTCACCGCATCCTGCTGATGTAGCTCGGTTTTGATGAGGTTTTCGCTCTTCTGTCACTCTGATGCTACATTAGTTCTCGATAGATAAGCCGTGCGACACAGCCACGCCCACAAAATAAGGGCAACACACGTGAAGATACGCCATTCAATGCACAGCAAACACACACTCACACAACGCAGTCCTCTCTATCTCTCAGTCTGTCAAAACTCTCTCTCTCTCTCTCTCTCTCTCTCTAAACATTCGTGATTGATCCCGCGGGAGACGATCATCGGAACAAAAAACACAAGTTTTAACGTGCATCATGTACAAAGCCAACTGACAACACCGGTCACTCCACATAAGGCGCCACTTGAAGATAATGTAAGTTTGACAGCCATGACGAGAAAACAAGGAGTGGAAAGAGAGCCAACCCTGTCACTCGGTCACCGCCGCACAATGTAATAAATGACAAAAAACACAAAGACGACAAATAGAATGAGATAGCACATGTGCTTGTTGTGCCCCGCCTTCATCAGCCCACTAAGCCGGTTCATCGATCCCTTCAGAAGACCACCCACGCCGCCAAAGTCGTCTTGCTGATGATCACACAAAAGAAATTCACACAAAGAAATGGATCATGCCCAAACGTGAGCATGAGCAAAAGCAAAACAAATTATAGATGGTCGGACGGGTGGATGCTGCTGCTGCAATTGTGACTATTAAGAAAACCCATTACTGCACGCAATGTAAACATGAGTGACATGAGTGCACGACAGAGTGGTTGTCTCACCATTTCATCAAGCATCTTATTGTGTTCCCTCACTTCGTCGTTGATATTTATCGTTAACTGCAAACAAGAAAGAACAGGAGTGAAAATAAATAAATTAATAAAACTCGCAGATCACAAAATGGCGCGAACACACACACACTGCCCGCACAACAAGTAGCAAACAGCCTGCATGCAAGAAATACTCACGGATTTGAGCATGGACACCTTGTTCGCCAGGTCGCCGACCAGCGCATCATTTTGCTGTTCATACATTGTTGATGCCCTCTCCGAAAGCATCTCGCCGCTGTTCTCATCTTCCTTTGGCACGCGGTCGTAGCCGGCGCCCCCAAACAGGGCGGATCGTGCACTCCCATTCGGGATTCTATCCCTGTGCAGTCGCCAATTTAGAACAAAATACCGCATTGAGGTTCCAGTCAGCACGATTAGTCTATTACTTGAATCTCAATCGCAAATCACACCCGAGGGGACCACAAACCTGTAGTTCATCCCCGCTCTTTTCATGCTTGACATCGCCGGACAGCCTTTTTGCGGCGATCAATCTCTAACTTTTATAATCGTTTGAAGATTCAAGACATAATATTTGTACTTGACCTGCGGAAAGTTGCACCTAAAAGAAGTAAGCGAGACGTCGGTTGTATTCCGATTGACGAGCCCAAATCAAGCCCCTGGCCTCATATGGGCGTTCTGTGCCTGGAATGCTACTTTAATAGGGATATTCATACCTATATTGCCTCATAAGTCAAATTAGGGACTGACACGTTGGCAGACCAGAAAAGTGCGGCAGACTGCGGATATGGTGGTGTCAGTGTCGGTGGCGTCAGTTGATTTGAACACGATTCCAAAAACAAATGTATCACTTCAAAAGGGTTTCCACAAAGGAATAATGCATAACATATCATATTGCGTCTATTTGTGAACAGTGCCCAACAACTAATCGACGACACACAGCTTGAGCGAGTGTCTCGAAAATGCGCGCCGCTGTTTTCGTGACGGTCGCCGCATTGGCCATTGCGCTCCTGTGCGCGCATGATGCCGCCGCAGCGCCTGTACCTGCATCCAATGGAAACCCAGGTGAGTTAGACTCAAATAGGTTGCAAAAGTTGCACTGCAGTATTTGTCATCTGACCCGTTATTATTTTTATGTTGCATCTCGACATGCACTAATGTTATTCTGTGCCCTGTGCTTGGCTTCGTGGAACGTGACCGTTTGTAATTGTCCTCCTCCTTCTCCTCTCAGGGATCTCCGCAATAGAAGCAGCTGCCGAAATTGCATCGGAAAAGGCACAAGTTGCGCAAGACGCTGCTGAGGACGCCGTCAATGCAGAAAAGGATGCTGCCGCGAAGGCATTGGAGGCTGCCCAAAAAGCCGAAAAAGACAAGGAAACCGCTGAGGCCGACGCTGATCGTGCCGCGAAAGCCGAAGACGATGCGAAACAGGCGAAGGCGGATGCTGACAAAGCCGAAGCTGCAGAAGCCAAGGCAAAAGCTGCCGAATCAAATGCCGAACAGGATGCTAAGGAGGCTATAGAGGCCGCTGCCCATGCGACCACAGAACCGGAGAAAGCGGCTGCGGATGCGGCAGTTACGAAGGCAAACGCGGATGTCCAGGCTGCGGAGGATGCTGAAAAGGAGGCCGCCGCCGCTGCCGCTGCCGCTGAGAAGGCAGCCGAAATGAAAGCTGAAAAGGCCAAAAGCGATAAGAATCTGGCGAAAATAGAGGCTGACCTTGCGGAAGCGGCCGCTACCGCGGCCGATTCTGAACAAGCTGAGGACGAGGCGGCGAAGGAAAAAGCGAAGGAAGCAACGGCTGCTGCTGCTGAGGCGGAGGCGGAGGCGGAGGAGGCGGAGGAGGCGGTTGTTGAGGCGGAGGAGGAAGAGGATGCTCTTGGGGAGGAGACAGATGAGGCGGAGGAGGAAGAGGATGCTCTTGGGGAGGAGACGGATGAGACGGAGGATTCCGGAACCCCTAGCGACCCCTCCGATGGCGCTGCTCCTGCTGACACTGTTGATGACAATGTTGATGGAACGGAACCTGACGACGCGACGATGGGCGGCGACGAGGAAGACAGCGGTGACGAGGGAGATAATGGTGATGAGCTGACCGACGACAATGTCCCTGCGGACGTGTCGCCGGGTGGGGATGAGGACGACGCCGACTCCGGGGACGACGAGGAGGACGAGGGGGGCGAGACGCTCGAAGGCGACGAGGAGGGTGGTGAATCGGGTCAGCAGCTGGAGGATGGAGAGGCCGTTGACGCCGAGGGCAGTGCGGATGGAGACGCAGATGCCGTGGGTGGGGACGAAGTCGCCGAGGAAGACGTGGAGGACCCGACCGCGGGCGGCGACCGGGCATCCGGGGGCGGCTATGGCGTCATCACTGCGGTTGTGTTTGTGATACTCGTCGGCGGATCGGTGTTTCTCTTCCGCAAGAACCTCATGCACATGGTACTCAAGCGCCGCAATACTGCCAACGGCCGATACCGCTACGAGCGCCTCAACACGGCCAGCGGATAGAGGGGAGAGCAGGCAGGGCTGCTTGGGACCACCATTGTGTTGGACTGAAGTGTGTGTGTGTGTGTGTGTTGGGGGGGTATCCAGTGGGGAGCAGGAAGGTCGCTTAGAGCCAACCATGTGTTACATTGCTGTGTGTTGGGTCTCGCTCCATTCCGATTCTCCTCTGCCGCTGGCATCGCCTAGTTGCATCCGCTTTCGTTGTGTGAAAAACATCTTATCTAGGTTCATTTTCTGTTTGTTTATTCGCGTTTGGTGTTTTTCCAATTCATATTATGCTTCCTGGCTTTCTTGGAGAAATCCCTTATTATGCCAGCGCGTTGCGTGTGGGCGTTGCGTGTGTGAGTGTGCGTGTGTGGTGTCGTGGCTTTGTAAGTACAGGGTACCGCGGTCGTATTCCGTAAGTTTTTGCAGATAGTATTCAGTATCACCCAAAGTCGTAATATTTTTGAATTCTTTGTCTGTTTGTGTGGATTCACTAGATGCGGAATTATTAAGCAAAGTTCTTCATCCTGTGTAGAGTCGCGTTGAAATCAGATTGCCGATTCAGTGCGAATGCCACGTTAGCAAAGGGGGGCTCAGTTTGAGAAAAAGTTCAGTAAAGCATATTACTGTAAGACAAAGGATGCTTACTAAACTAATCCTTGTGTCAAAAGGGTGCAAGCTAAGCAGTCTCAGTTGCTTGTGCCAGTCGGTCAGTCCCAGAATAGGGTGTGATGACGCAACTGCGGCCAGACTGAGACAACTGACCGGCGATCCGCAGTGCGGACTACTGATACTGATAGTGACATTCTTGCACTGCGTTCAATCAAAGTTCGAATATGCTGACATCACACGAGAGAGTCCCAGACGAGCAACACTAGTATATAAGCCCATCACCCCGTCCACTCAACAAAGCAAAACATAACATTGTGATACTTCACAAAAGGGGTGTAAATCTGACTCTGATAAAAAGGAGAGTCAGCGAAAATCAGTCGGCGACATTCGTCCGCAGAGCAAGCAAATTCACGACCCTACGCCGTTGTTGTTTGCACACGCACACACATACACACACACACATACACACATACACACACACACACACACACAGACACACAGACACACACACACACACTCATTGTGTGCGACAAACAATCTCTACTTTTGCTGAGTCTTCGAAAGTATACTTTGGAATGTCGTACGACGAGTTTGTGCGGCGGCGGCACAGCGGCGATGACCGCCTGTCGTCGTATTCTCACGGCGGACAGGGCGCAGACACTGCCGGACTCCGCCGCCCTTCTCAACACAACCAGCCCGCCGCCGATTTCGACGACTATGACGAATATGATGCCGAGACAGAAAGGTGTGTTGTTTGATCAGGCCGGTTGTAAGAATCCAACTGTGCGTGTCACAAATGGCGATCTGTTCATCGTTTTGTGTGCCACGTTTTTGTGTTTTTGGTGATTGCGTTTCTGTTAACCCCACATATCCGGTTTGGATGTTATGGCTTAAGACAGCGTTCAAGTGGGCAGTTTTATTGCTGGATGCGCCTCTAATGATTCAATCTTGGTGTCATTTGTTTCTGCACCACGATGTCGTCAACAGGCAGCGGGCCGAGGTTGCCGAAATGATGCAGCGAACAGAGGGAATACGTGACGAAACGCTCGAGTCCACGCGGAATCTTGCGCGAATAACCGCAGAGTCGGAGCGTATTGGAGTGGAGACGATGGAGGAGCTTGAGAGGCAGAATGGTGCGTTCCTCTTTTTGCATCGCATGCGTTGTTTGTGCGCGGGTCATGATCTGTCATCTTTGCGTCTTGTCCTGTCGTCTTTTTTGCGCGATTAGTGCTCAAGTAACGAATTTGTCTTGCGTTAGCTCTTGTCTGTGTTGTATTACTGCAACTATAGACAAGCAAAAACACAAACATAGATAGACGCTTTCTCGCTCTCTCACACGCGGATCTCATTTTGTCCCTCACTTTTTGTGGAGTCCATGGGCGCATCGCCTAAGATACTGACTTGAATCCTACATCCCACTCTCTTGTCTCTCTCTTTCTCACTCTGTCTCTATGGGCTTATGCCTAAGGCGTTTTAAGTACTGAAGGTCTCTCTGTCTCTCTGTCTCTGTCTCTCTCTCAATCCCAGAATCCCTGGATCGCACCAACCGCAATCTCGATAGCATCGACAGCAACGCCCGTGCCGCAGAGCGCCATTTAACGAACATGGAGAAGTTTCTGGGTCTTTTCACGATGCCGTGGAACCGACAATCAAACATTGAGCGCACATCGCAGTACAAGGCCGCATACAAGACGCCCGCCCCTGAGCCAGCGCAGTCACGTGCTGCCGATGCGACGCCCGTGCGAAAGCCCTCTGGCGCATCCGCCGCTTCTGCTGCAGATCGCAACCGGCTGTTTGGCGACGGCGGCAATGTGGGCAAGGAAGCATCCGGTACCCGCACGTTCGGTGACGGCGGGGATGTCCCGAGCTACAAACGCGGGTTGAACGAGGTGCAGGCGCAGAAGGAGGGCGAAATTGACAGCAATATGGACGCAGTGGGCGACTCAGTGAGGCGGTTGAAGGCGCTTGCACTTGGACTGGGGGACCAAATCGACGCCTCCAATGTCAAGATCGACCACATCACCGCAAAGACGGAGGTGTCGTCGATGCGCGTTGCAAATGCAAAGGCGCGCACTGCACAGTTGCTCAAGTGAGGCGATGTCGCTGGGACTCTGAAATGTGTTGTGCCGTTGTTCGAACAAAAAGCAAAATGCAATCGAAAGGGCAGTATATATTTTCCGCGTATGGCGCTTGCATTGCCGTTCTGTATTTAGATGCGTGATTCTTATCGTGTGCTTTTTTTTGGTTTGGGGTTGCAAATGAATTCATTTTCGCGGAGCGGTAATTGAGCATCGTTGCAGACAAACGTGATGAAGCATACTAAACCTGCTGCTGGAGCTCAGTGTGCAATACTTGCATCAGATCACCTCCGGCACTTGCCCGAGTTCGTCGCCCATTTCGCGTTAATGTTTCTTGATATTAAGGCCGTCCGCTCCACTGACTGAGCGCGCACTATCAGTCCTGCATTGGTAATTATGTAGAGGGGAATTCGGTGGATCACTCACGTTTGCCGCGTGTGTGTGCGCTGGTGCTATTTGACACTACCGGCGTGTCAGGTGTATCCCCCTGTTCACCAGCAGTTCATCCAGCATTCAGTTGTGTCATGGTCGGCGAATGATGATTCTGCCATGGGCCTCTGCAACTCTACCGGCAGAGGCAGAGTGTTCGACTTTTCATGGTCGCCGTCCAGTAGGGTGCCGGACTGGAAGCCAGCTCTGAGCGCGACTCCGGACTCTGTTACAACCGGCTGGCAGTGCCTGTAGTAACGATGAGCGTGATAGAAATTAAATTTTGAATTTTTTTGAAAAATCAAAAAAATTGTCAGTCCGACTGACACAGTCTGTCACACAGTTGGAGTGACTCGGACATTAGTCTACAGCCCAGGGAGCATCGATACAATGGGCAAGATTTGCATATCGATTAAATCTGAACAAAAAGGTTGTCCACGACGGCACATGAAACGCAAATACACGCAGACAAACTCACCACTCTCACACAAACACACCCTCCAGAGATGGCGACGCTTCCCCGTGGTCCTGCCGCCAGTGCTCCCACTGTCCCCAGTGAGGCGCAGTTGACTGCAGAATACGAGGCCCTCCTCTCCGAAATCGGCTCCCTGCAAATAGCCAAACCCCCTCCTACGGTAGCGCCGCTGGTTCGACCCTCGCCGACAACAAAAAACACGCCTGCATCTCAGTCCGATGTCCAGCAGGAGAATGTGCCGCCTGGGTCTGCGGCGGTTGCCACTTCTGCACCTTCTTGTGCACTCAAGTCAACAACAATTGCGCTCGGAGCTTCTGCTGATGCAAGACCTGCCAAAAAGGAAATCACGACTAATGCTGTCCCTAAAAGTGCGAAAGAGGGCCCGTTTGTGGGCGTCGACTCAAACGCAAAGTCGTGGCAGCAGTGGCGCGACGCTCAGGAAAAAGAAAAGGGGCGGCGACGGTCGGGGGAGAAAGATGAAGCAAACGCCAAGCCCGCCGAGGAAACACCGGCTGTGCAGCCCGATTCGGCCGCTGATGCCGAACCCCGTTACGTTTTCGGTGAGAAGTTCCAGTTTAAGCTCGGTGGAACTCCAGCAGCCCCCGACAGCGCCGCAACGCAGGGGGGGTCGACTGCCGGGCACATCGTCGTGATTTCGCCAATTGGGTCGACTGGTGGCAACGCAGCGGCCGCAAGTGCAGAAGGCGCTCAGAATAAGCAGGCGTCGGTTGTCAATGCTACAGAACCAACAGCCACACTCGCACACGCGAACACAACGCTACTTTCGACGAACAATGCCGGCCGCTCAGCTGTGGATGTGCGCCCAGTGGACGTCGCTGGGTGGGTGATGGGGTTAGAGTGGCTAGGCTATGTGTTTGTGGCTTCTCGTGCATGTACCTTGTTTTTTTTGGTGTGATGTACCTGTGCATTTCTCTCTACGTTTTTTTAACGGCATTACTTTGTTGTTATAGGCCTCGAAATTCGGTGGCTCCGCGACCTCAACAACAACAACAACAACAACAACAACAACAGCAGCAGCAAAAACAACAACAGCGCGTGCAATCACAGAGTCGATCGTCTCGGGAATCGACCCCGACTCCAGACGAACTCCACTCTCGCCCGCTGTCAACGCCTTCACCCCACGGTGCAGCAAGTGTGTCTCCCTCTGCGTCCGTGCACTTTGGAACACCTGCCGGCTTTTTTCCATCCAACGCGCAGTCATCCCCTCAGTATGCGTCGCCGGTATCGAGTGCGATCGAGATGCAGATCCCCCCACAGTACCATGCCTCTGGGCAGCATAGTGCGCATGCACACCCGCCGCACGCCTACACTCAGCAGCAGCAATACCGGGGCGGCGCCCAAATGCACTCGCACACTGCCGGAGGAGCACCGCCGCGCCACTATGGAAAAGTGGCAGTGCTTGATACAAATGTGCTGCTTGACGACGGCGACTTTTCCGCATTAGGAAATGTTGGCTCTCTCGCGGACATTGTGATCATTGTTCCTTTCATTGGTGAGTGCTGTTACTCTGCTGATGTACTTCAGTCTGTTGTTTTTGTGGTGCCTCTTGCGATGCCATTCTCGATGCCTTCATCATAATTTTGTTGTGTGGGCGACGCTTCATATGTGTCGATGCGTTGTTTAACTATGCCTGTCCAAAACAGAGGACCGCATACATTCAAAAACCACTCCTTGCTCTTGTTAACAGTTGTTGTCCTTGCCGAATTCTGACCCACGTGACTGCTTTTTCAGTACTTTCGGAATTGGATGGACTCAAAATGGGGACATCCGGGACTGCTTTCAAAGCCAGGCGAGCCCTCGCATTTCTGCGCACTCACTTTGACGCGCGTGCACACTGGCTGCGTGGACAGACCTCTGAGGAGTCGCGGATCGCCCTGTGGATGCTTCACGGCTCCCTGGAACGGCCGCCCGCGGACGATCTCATTCTTGCGTGTGCGCACGCCATGCAAATGTCTCTTTGTGGCACAGATGGAAATGGGAATGGCAACCCTGTGGACGCCGTTGTTCTTCTTACGCGCGATACGAATCTTGCGGTGAAGAGCTCTGTGTACGGACTGGTTGCAACGGTCACCGCCGAGTGGGTGGGGTCTCATCTGCGTCGGGCGGAAATACATCGGCAGATCCGACTGCAAATGACGGCAGCACAGGCAGTGGAGCAGGCCATGTGGGGAGCGTCCAGCGCCAGAAGTGGTTCACCCGCTGTCGTTGCGAAGGATGACAGCATATTGCAAACACACGCACAGGACATGCGTGACAGGCGGAGAAGCTGAAGTGGAACTCGATTCTCTCAGCTTAATACATGATACAACACTATTGGATCACTAAAGGATCATCGCCCTCGCTATTAATAGAGTACATCTAAGCTGAGGTACTGCAATGTTCCGATAGTCGTACCCAGCCGGCCGTACTCAGCTACGAGGTTATGGCGAATCAATAGAAGACATCTGGCTACGGGCATGGCTATCATCGATATGTTTGTACTTCACTTATTCAAGATACTGTGCAGGTATGTCGGTCTTTAATTCAGTTGGAACAGGGGTAAGTATGCCTGATCGATCCAGGAAGAAGTCCGCACTACTCTGCCAGTAACACGGAGGGTGACTCAACCCGGCTCCGAGAGCTGAACGGGCTATGCAGACTGCAGTCGGCGGCCACATTGGCCACTGTGACAATCGGAAGTGATCATACCCGGCACACCCTCAACCATCACTGAACTGCGCTGCCTGTCATTTCAGACCTGCAGGTTCGGCCGTTTGCTGAACTAATGCCACGGGCCGGCGCCGGGACTCGGACTGTGGCCACAGATCGGTGCAGGCTGAGCTCCACGGCGAGCGCACTTTTTCAGGCCGGCGGCCCGGATTTACTAATGAGGATTCACAGCGTTGATCCAGTAGTCGGGAATGCTGCCGACTAGAGTTTAACGGTGGAAACAAGTACCATCTTAGCTCAGCGGACCACCGGCGTATTCCTTGCGCCGATTGCACTCGGGCAGCCGCCGCTGGCGCCGTCTGCATCAGCAGTTTGGCGCGGCTACCCGGGAGACGACTGTTCTCTCGTCACTGACCTTAACAACGCAATACTCCACTAAATTTCACTGACTATTAATTGTGACTGGAATAGTACATTTAATAATATTGAATAATTAGTGTATGGTTTCATTCTATCATAGTGATAAGTATAAGCAAACAAATTTTAAAAACTGTTCTCAAGATAATATTCAACCAATGAGAAACGGGAAGCGACAGCCTAAATAATAATAATCGACGGCGCCATACTGATCCGATAGTGAATTTAAATTTGTGCAAACAGGCAATTCAGTCCATAATAGTCGAATTCAGTTCGTCGCCGACTGAACTGCGACGGGACCACACCCTGCAGTGACTGAGCACTCACTTACCGTATACTGAGACCCCTGCATGCATGCAGTTCCACGGAACGGCGTACGACCACTTCCATGATGCATAATTTGTTCTCAGTCCATACACTCCGTATGCATAGATAGCTCGTTTTATGTTTGCTCTGATAGTCAGTTCCGCCAGCTGACTGATTCGGCCGCCTCGGCGAACGTACTGGGGCAGGCCGGCGGCGCCTTCGGGATCAGACCAATCAGTGTCGCCCGGCCGGCACCTTAGTGGTGCTCCAGTTAAACACTCACTAGCGGAGAAAAGCAACAAGTACAACATCCGCGAGTTAGTTTCTCTTTTGTACGGGAGTACAAAATCTGTGAAATGGTGTTGCCATCCCCGACGCCGTCGATGCTCGCTCCCTGCAGAGATGGATTTGTGTATCTGCGGAATGCCTCGACATGCCTGCCATGCGTGAGCGTACAAAAGGCCGTCATCGGCTCGTTCTGCAACGGCACCGATGATATATACCCGTGCGAAAAGGGCAGTTTCTGCCCCTCGGTTGACCGATGGCTGCCCTGTCCCAAGGGCAGCATCTGCCGCCGGGGCGCGTTCGAGCCGTACACATGCTTTGGGGGAGCTCTATCGTGCCCCGAGGGTGGACTTGGGGAGTGTGCCAACGTCCTCGCAACAACAATTGTCTTTGCAGTCTTTTTTATCGGCGTGTGGCTTGTCTTCCACGGCATCATTTCTTTCATGGAGGCGCAAAAGAACAGGCTCTCATCCTTGAGATTCGAAATCACATCCCAGACAATCCACGATTTTACGATTGTATTCCCCTATGCCATGCGATGGAGGCGAAAGACCCTGACTGCGCGCAAAACAAACAAGATGAAGGAAAGGACCGTTAAGCCGCTCACACCCGAAGCTGAGCGTCGACTGTCGACAATCTCGGCGACGTCGCCTAATCAGGTTCAACCTAACGCCGACCGTCGACCGTCGACATCCGTCAGTATGCACAAGACAATCCAGCCGAACACCGACGAGCGTCGCCCCAGCATTTCTTCCATCCGCATTTCCGATTCCGAGAGACAGTGGAGGAAATCGCTTCAGAACATTTCCGGAAAGGTCCGCGCCGTTCAGATTGCGGCAGTGACGGCCGATGCATTTTCGGACATTCCGCACACGCGCGCATTCAAACACGCACTCCGACGGCTACACGAGCCCCCCGCATCAATGAACATCGATCTGGATGAAGTTTCTGTCGCCGCCGACCATGCGCACGCCGCAAAACTCAGGAACGACATCACTGGCAATGAACGTCCCGTGGTGAAGGAGGTGTCGTGCACGATACGGGCTGGGAAGTTCACTGCCATTATGGGCCCATCGGGGTGCGGGAAGAGCACGCTTTTGAAAGCACTTGCCGCCGCCGGTGAGGGACCCGTGTTCGTTGCGGGTGGGATCACATATGGGGGTGAGGCGCGCCCGCTGTCCAAGCCTCTTCCTGACATGTGCTTCATGCCACAAGAGTCTGTCATTTACCCTGACCTCACTGCAGACGAGACGGTGCACTACGCTCGCCTGCTGTCAAAGGGGCCGTACATGTCGGTCGTGGATAGCGAAGTAGACAATACGCCGTCCGATATGACTGACGAGCTGGTTGATGAGGTGCTGGATGTGCTTGGTCTCGGGGGCGTGCGGGGCCGTGTCGTTGGAGCCGAAGATGGCGCCAAGGGCGAGCGGTCTGCCGTGTCTGGTGGGCAGCGGCGGCGCATTGTGCTTGCGATGGAGATTGTGAAGCGCCCGTCGACGCTTTTGCTGGACGAACCGACAAGTGGACTCGATTCAACGTCGACGCTCGTTGTCATGAAAGCGCTGCGTGATCTCGCCAACAACGGGACGACTGTGATTGCAGTGATTCACCAGCCGGGGTATCGCGTGTTCAAAATGGTCGACGACCTCGTTCTCCTCACGGGACAGGGTACCCTCGCATACAACGGCGAGGCTGCAGGGGTCCTCCCTTACCTGGAAGACGTTGGATATCCACGTCCGATCCACGCATCCATTCCCGAGTTTGCGCTCGATGTCGCCGTGGGGCTTGCCCGTCGCAAGGGTATAAAGAAGCCGGATGGTGCCGCACTCGCTGGGCAGCTGCTTGCGGACAAGTGGAAGCTTGTGGCACCGGAGCGGCGTGCCATTTTTAAGCAGACCGGAGTGCGTCGCATGAGCGAGGCGCAAAAGAAATCACTCACGGGCATTGCCCCTCCGATGTTTGCGAAGGTGAAGGAAGGCGACGAGTCAGAGCCGGTTGGGGTCGTCAACACGGAGTTGGTTGCCATGGAGGCGGAGCGGAAGTTTTACGAAATGACAAACTCCAAACGGAGGGGCGACACACACCTGCGCCAGTTCGCAATTGTCACACTGCGGACCGTCCTGCAGCTCGCGCGTGGGCGGAAAGTGCTGTTGATTGACGGCATGCTCATGGTGCTCATGTCACTGGCCATCAATCTCATCTACGGCGACCTTGCGCCTTTCGACCAGGCGTCACAGCACAGTGCACTCGGCCTTACTCTCGGACTCACTGGTGTCATTGTCGGACTTCGTATTTTTGGCGCCGATCGCCACGTTTACCAGAAGGAGAAGGCGGCAGGTATTCTGCCCATCCCATACTACCTCGGAAAGATCATCGGCTCACTCCCGCTCGTGTTTGTCAATCCCTTCATTCTCGCGCTCTCCTTCTGCCTCATTGTATCGCCCCGTGCGCCGCTCGCAGAATACTTTGTGGCGTTCCTGTTGACGCAATGGGCGGCCATGTCCATCGGCGTCCTCGCTTCCCTGCTCTTCAGACGGAAGATTGCGCTTCCAGTGAGCGTGCTGTACATTCTCATTGCGTTTCTGTGCAATTCCGTCACGCAAAAGGAGAAGGAGCTTGAGGACAAGCTCGGATCATTCGGTACATTCCTGTCGCGCGTCTCTCTCCTCTCATACGGAACAAAGGCGCTGATGTTCTCGGAGCTCACGCGGTATCCGCCAGTGTGGGCGCAGGGCGTGACAAATGCCATGAGCATGATTGGATTCCGCGTCCCCCAGCCCGGTCCCTTCTATCCTGCTGGCGATTTCACCCCCGCGGGAAAGGCCTGGCGAGACCTCTGTGTCAGTCTCTTTCTGTTTGCTCTCATCGCCCACATCGTTGGCGGAATATGTATATACCTTTCTTCGTTTGAGTCGCTTGACTCTGCGGCGCTTTCGGAACGCTTGCGAGCATTCTGCGGCAGGCGTCGTAGACCCCAGAAAGTGGCTCCTGCCGTGTAAATGAGACAAGTAGAAACAATGTGTGTTGTGTACATGTGTGCGTGTGTGTGTGTGTGCTTGCGTTCTTGTCGTTTTTCCGCGTGCGCATGCGCGTGTACGTTTGTATCGTGTCGATCAGACTGTTGTGTGACCAAGACATATCTGCACATACGAGCAGATACTCAATAAAAGCAATTTGAAAATATCGCGTGACCTCACCTACCCAAATAGTTGTCGTGTTAGACAATGAACTTTGTAAACAGATGATGAAATTTCCGAGGAGAACGCGATAACCATATGACAGACGCACAGAAGGAGGTTTCCAGCTGCCTACGTACGTTCATTATAATCATCAGCATTTGCATATACACTCAGCCTACTTCTGCAAGGTAACACAACCGAGAGCAGCGAAGTTGGCGTGATGGGTGAATTGTGCGGGCATATGAAAGGAAGGATATGAGGGTATGTGAGCATGCCATTGCAGTATTAGCCAGGGTGAGTTAACCATCAGTAGTAGGGGTCGATGCGGTTATGTCCACGGTTGGAGTTCACTTAGCGGTGCGATGGATATATTCAACCCTAGGACCCATCGAGAGACACAAGCGCTACACACTCGCCACGGACCAGCAGTTGTCCCACACGACGCGACCGCTCAACAGCGATCTGCCGCATTTTGGGTCCGCGCGTTTTGCCGCTCCGTTTTCGTTTGCTTCCAATCAAGCCAATCTCAGTGTTATTAGTGACGACGCCCTTGTCATTCGTGAGGTGGACGCTGTTGCCATCGTAACGGGCGTTGGTGTTGGTGGAGGCGCCACTGCCGTCGACAGCAGTCGCTGTGGATGCCAGGTCCCGCGTGCTGGCCACACTGACATCCGTCGCCACATGAACCGCATGAGCGGGCACGAGGTCCGTGATGATTGCACCATCGAGTATCGACGACCTTACGCCCGCACTAGTCACAGATACCACACCGGATGTTGCCTCACGCTCTGCGCGAGAACAAGCATTGACAGCTCCATCGGTAAATGCGGGAATTACGCCAGCGTCCCCGCAACTTGCGTCACACATGGATGCGATATCGACGGAGGGATGTGGTGTTGAGCTTGCCGCTGGTAGTTTCATATGTTTTGTTTTTGGCACTCGCAAGTACTCGGTGTACTTTTCCTCAACGTCCATTAACACCTGCAAAGGGTGTCGCTGGCAGAGTCAGCGGGCTCGTGATATATAGACACGATCAAGCCCAAACAGGAAGCAGAAACACACGCACGCACACACACACACGCTCAGCATCGGAGATTCACCATGTTCATATGCTTGTCAAACGCAATCAGAAAGCCAGTGAGACGCCCACGGACACCCCTTCGGCTTCCACCGTGCTTCATATGCACACACACGCGACGTTTTTCCATGAGGGCGTAATGGAGGAAACCCAGGGGCCCATCCGCATCTGCTCCACAGTGAACAAGCAGTGTGGACCAGAGTGGTGTGAGTGTGCATGCGTGTATGTGTGGGTGCAAGAGAGTGTTACAACAATGCCGCAGTGCATATTATGCACACCTGCACCGCCAGCCATACCCTGCTCTGGAGCACGGGTCCTCTCATGCGTTCACGCCCAACTTCAGAGGCACAATTGTCCTGCTATCAAATGTGCGTATTGCATATCCCTCACACCTTCCATGCGTTCGAGAATACTCTTGATGTGGCCGCGCGGTCGTCTCGCGGGCAAAGTGCTTCCGGCGCCATTGCCATCACCGCCACCACCGTCATTCAACACACGCTCACGCGCCTCAGCATCCGCACCATGCTGGATTTTCCTTTCGCCATCATCTGATATCGGAGTGCCATCATTCGGTCGTACCACAGAAACACTGTTTTTCGACTCCGAACTTCGCGCATCGAAAGGACATCTTCTTGACAGCGCACCGTCTTCACTCTGCCGACGGGTCACGTGGGCACCGGCTGCAGCCTCAGCAGGCCGACTGCTGTTATTGGTCGTCGGATCCTGCGGAAACAGAAGCTTTGCGAACCGCGATAGGTTGTCGAGTGCTTTCACCTGCGATCAAAGCGGATCGGTAAAAAAAGGAAAGATTTACGTCATCATTCGACTGAGATCATATACCAAAAAAACACAAGAGATGTGTTTCATAAGTGGATTTCGCCAGTTGAAGTCACCACTGCCAGCGCAGGCACCAAATGACGACTGCACACACCTGCGGATATGGAAGCACAATATTCTTGGCATACAACGCTTTGAGCGGGTCGAACAAATCGGACGTGAAATCGAGCTCCATCTTCCTCGATTTCTTGTGGAATAATAAAAAAAACGGAAATATAGTGCCTTACTCTTATTTTTTGGGTTTTTAGATGGTCGCATCTGGCGGACGGCACTGACGAATGTGATTCACGGCAGTGAGAGTGTGTACGGTAACCGGCGGCACGTGATAGCCGCCGAAGAAAAACCAAAAAAAGAAGAGGCTACAGCAAGTGGTATTCCCGCCTGGTCTCCCACGGCAGTACTGACCACTCTCGTCCCGGTTTAACTTCCCAGAGCGGACGGGATGGGGTGCAATCCGGCAGATATGGCCGTAGCCGAGAGTGAGTGCCACGCACAAGAATATATACGACACATTTTGGCAAGTGTTCCTCGTAGCCGCCATCTCGTGAAAGTGTGGCAGGCCAGTTCAGTTCAACTGATGCAGACTGACTCATCAGATGGCAAAGCTCAGTCGTGAACGTGACCATTGCAACGGTCGGTGACGGGGCAAAGTGCTTGCAGCTGGCAAACGGTATCACATTGCGGCTCAGTAATGGGCCTATTGGTGGCGCGGCTGCCGCTCGAGCTCTCAGAGGGACGGCTGGGCACGGCTCACGGACGCCGCTCGGCCGGCTCCGGCACTGAGCTGCGGGATGCGATTCCAATCCGGCACTGCCAATCCGGCTATCAATGGGGCTGCAGGCTAAATGACGCGGAAATTCAATGGGCCCTCTTCGGTAGCTACTTTTGTTGGGCGATCGCAGCTCAGTTCAATGGATAATATGCAACTTTGTCACAACTGATCTCAGCTTTGACCAGACACCTCATGCTAATTTGACAATGTAGTAACGCCGATCACGTGACTGAGTTTGGCAGCTCCACTGTGCCGCCGTGCACTAAGCTTAATTTTGCCGATTCAATTATAATTTAAAATCTGAAACTGGCTCTTTGAGAAAACTAGCACAACAACGCAATACAATCTCAAGGACGCCTATTAGTTAACTTAGTAGTGATAGCAGCAGTGAAAACATGTGCTGATTGTGGAGACGGCCTTGCTCCTCGGCCATGGGCGATGCGCCTGCACGGCAAAAGATGGCCACCGTTGCAATGTCAGACGTCGCACGCAACAACAACAGCAGCAGCATCAGAAGCAACAGCAAAAGCGACAACAACAGCAACACAGGCGCTATGTACAGTGTGGATCTAATGCCCAGAAATCTTTCCATGCACTCAACGGTATTTCCGCACCGAGTTGTGTTTCTCATTGATGCCGCCAGCGTGTATTTTTCCGCTGGACTTGCTCGGTCTGCACAGCGCAATCCAAGTAACACAGACAGCCGGACCGCTGAGGAAAAAGACAGTGAGGACGAGCTGCACAATGTGATTGCCGATGTGCGAGAGTTTGTGGTGAAGACTGTTGCTGCTTTTGAGTTTGGAGATGCGCTTGTGGATCTAGCAGTGGGATCCACTGCGGCGCCTCGTGTGCAGTGGGGCTTCAGTGTTATTGCGGGCTCTGGCGACCACGCTATGCGGAGATGCCGCCTACATTCAAGCGACACCGTCTCCGAATTCGATAACCTCGTGGCTGCCCTATTTCGCGCATGCACGCAAATTGCTGAGGATGCACGCACACACGCACACGGCAACGACGGCAGCACGCGCAATCCTCAGCATCCGCACACCCAACCTTCCAACAATAAGAGTGTGGCACCCCCGCATCAATCACGGCGACCGATTCCTCCCGCGGAGCGCATCGGGCGTGCACTGAGGGGGGCACTGTCTGACTTTGATTGGAGTGGCGGCGCGGATCTCCTGTCCCCTGTACGTGACCATCCGGGGCGCAAGGGAGGATTGTCCGCACTGACGCACACGCAGGCAATAACAGCGCACGCACCAAATGCCGTTTTTGTGCTTGCGGCTGGTCCTCGCAGTGCGGAGGAACTGGCGGCATTTGTGGGGACTGACACTGTCGAGGGTAAGGTGCCGCGGGCGTGGGGTGCGCCGCCGGCACGCGATGCGCACCCAAAGAATGCGTCGGCGCGACTGAAAGAACTGCTGCTATCGAGTGGAGCGCTTGTGGATATGTACGCCAAGGCAGAACTTGTGACGCACTGGGCTGATGTGCGCGTAGACAATCCTCCCCCGTCACGTGAGCCGTCTGGGAGGACACTGTCACTTGTGGGGGAGAGTGCGATAAGCTCGACGGTCAAGGCGCTTGGCGGTGTTGTGCTGCAGCTGCGCAGCGTGCTATGCATGGCCGATGCAGTGCCTTTTGGTCACGTGGTCGCCGCCGCGATGTCGTCCGGGAGTGCGCCCGTGGGGTGTCGTGAGTGGGCGCTTATGTCACGAGCCGCTCAGAGTGGACTTGGCGCCGCCTCTGCCGCAGGACTCGCCGCTGCCATCACTGCTCACCAACAGACGGACCCTGTGAGTGGTCACGTTCTTGTGCCGCTGGATGTTGCAGAAAATGACGACGACAGCGCTGATGATGCAACTGGATTACGGGCGTTTTCGTCCCTTTTGACGGCACCCTCAGTGGCTGTTGCGTTGGCCACGCGCGCCGTGTCACTGACGCCAGCAAGAACCGAATGTGACGTCGATAGGACGCAACGCATACTTGCAATGGCCGCATCAATGGTGCGTGATTCCAACGCGGCAGTGGCGTCAGCGCTTGACAGTGCCATCCATGCGGAGGCGAATGGCGGAGGTGAAGAAACACACACAGTCGGCCATGCGACACGCGTGGTTTCCAAGGCAACCGCGGAGGAAATCTTTGCGCGCCTCTCTGCGGCCTGCGAGGAGTTTGTGGCGGTGGGACAGACTGGTAGGCCACGTGACTTTGCATCTGCGGCGTTGCGGTCGGCGGTGGAGGCGCTGAGTGCGGGAAGTGGAATGAGTGCTGAAGACTCAGCGGCGGCTGTGACTGGTCACGTGAGAAAGGCCATCCTGATAGCCCCGCGGTCTCTCTCCGGCGCGGTGCAAGGGCGCGATAGGCAACGAGAGTGAGTGTCTACTCGCTCGCCGGCTGTGTGTGTGTGTGTCTGTGTGTGTGTTTGCGCTTGTTTGTTTTTGTTTCATTTTGTTCATGTGTATGTGGTACCGTCTGTTTACAGACTCTATTGACGAAGCCCCACTCTGTGTCGTAATCCTGTGTATTTGTGCGTGTGAGTTTGTGTTTCTTTCCATTATGTTCTTGCCACTCGGTTACTGCTCTGTATGTACCGTCATCAGAATCTCCTATTTTTTATCCATTACAATAATGCCGCCACCACAACCACCACTCAACACACACCACACACACCACACACACGCACACACACACACACACACACACACACACACACACAATCACAATCACAATCATAATCACAATCACAATCACATTCACAATCACAAACATACTCACACTTTCACAAACACTCCTAAACACACTCACACCTCCACTAACACAGACGACTTCTTCAAGCAATACTGCGTCTTGAACTTGGCGCGGGTTTATCACCGGCGGGACGCACAGAGACGCCGTCCACTTTGGATCCTCTGCCCACCGCAGCCATCAAAGAGATTGCCGCGTGTTTCTTTGCAATGTCATTCGCATCGGCAGTGGAGGGCGCGTCTGCGTTTGGGCGCCTTGTTGCAGATGAGCTTGCTGGCGGGTGAGTGTGCCTTTTTTCGTTGTCCTTGGTTAATGTTTGTTGCCGACAATTAATCCACCGATGGCTCGCCTTGTGGTCCTCTGTAGATGCGGACGGAAGTGAATCCCAAAACGCATACATATTTGGCATTTGTATGCACATGCACACATTTGCGTGTCGTGTCGTGCATGACACACACATTTGGTATATTGGTTTTGTGCCAGCACTCAACAGCAATACGCATTGTATATTTTCTTCTGGTCACATCTTTTGGGTGTGCTTTTGTACCTCTGTCCCCCCCCCCGCCTCCAGATACCGATTGCGGCTTCCACAAACGGTGGCGGAAATCTACAACCAGCTTGAACTTGGGCGCGTGCCTGCCGAGGGAGGCTTGCCCGCGCAGTCGGAGCCAGACACACCCATTGTTACGACGCGCACAAAGCGACGGGTGGAACCACGTGCTCGCTCACGTGACAATGTCGCGGATGGATCGGGGTTGATTGCCAATGCCGCAGCCACTGCGCACACACAGGCACAGTCGCGTGGGGGCGCCTTGCACCGACGCCCGATTTTCTTGTTGAATGGTCCATCCGGGGCCGGCAATCGAAAGAAATCGGACAAACAGCGGACTGCCGGTGTGGAGGCAGGCGCAGGTGTGGAGGGCGGTGCACGGCCAAATAAGGCCTCTGCGGGCAGTGCAGAGCGGCGAAAGAGAAAGCCAACCAAGTGCCTGTTTGCCGATTTGTGTGAGTGTGAATGGCTTGGCTTGTGCGCCCCTGCTGCGACATTGCCTATTATGGGCGTGCCATTTTGTGTGCATGTTCATTTGTGAGTACGGATGGTGTGGTTTTCTTCCTTGGTCGGCTTTTTCTTCAGTGTTCTGTGCGATTGCACTAACGTTCCCATTCCCACTTTGCTCACATGCAACTCTTGGTCCTTTTTCCAACACCAACACCCCACACCCACCCACACCCACCCACACCCACATACACACAGCGGCTGGGGTCGAGAAGAGACGCAGCCCCCGCATAGCCGACAAGGCCGTCAGTCGCAGGCCTATGCCGCCACCCGGATGTACAGACGGTGCATCCGTCCACGTGGCGGAGACTCCCAATCTGAGGAGAACATCCGGGCCGAATGCTGGCGGGAGAACTGCTTCATCAGCCGGCGCGGCCAACTTTGTGGGCGTCAAGGATACTCCGATCGGAAAGCAGGGCGTAAAAGATACTCCTGTCGTAAAACGGGAAGCAACCGACTCTGCAAATATAAAGCAGGATGATGTATCGGACCGAAGTTCAAAGGGAAAGCGACCACGTGACACACCCGCCCCCCGTCCCCCACGTGACTTCGAACCGACTATCTTCAGTCGATCCGGGGGAGTGCCACCGTCATCCGGGGACGTTCCCGTCACAGGTATCGCCGCAGACACAGGCGCCCTCACAGGGACAAGTGCCGAACACATGGGCGTGGGAGTGGGCGTGACGGCAAGTGGCAGCCCCATTTTCGCACCGATGGCAGCACCAAAGCGGACAAGATCTGCTGACGACGACGGAGCAAACGGCGGGAGGCGTGTGCGCAGGAATCTTCAGCTTTAGAGACACTGCGAGGCAAGAACGGCAGGTCAGACTGTGACGAGTGTGGCGAGAACACTTGCAGGTGGCCAACAGGAAAGCTGCGAGTCCATGTTTTGCGTGCGCTGTGCTGTTTGTGACCAATACAATGTGTCCTTGCGGCGTCGCTGGACCAGTCAAGTCCTGTTAAAGTGGCCAGAGTCTCCAAAACATGACTCGGAGAAAAGGAGTGACAAGTTGTCTGAAAATCCAATGTGCGGCACGTGATGGAACCACGTGATATCTCACGTGACCCCGGTTTGGCCAGTGACGGCACCGTGAGGGGAATCAGTTCAAGAACTGAAACAGTCTTTATACAAACCAATTATCCATGTCTAAACAATATTAAAGGACTGCCATACGCTCTTTCAAATATGGCACTCCATGGTGATTCCTCCGCCGAGTTGTCGCTGAGGTCCTGCTTTCTCGAGGGACAGCGGTGGCAGAGCGAGATTGAAAATTCCGACCTCAGTGGGTCTGACCCTCAGTACCAGGTGCGCGCTAAGGCCCATGGTGCGATGCACACCTTTTCACGATTGTCTCTCGTGTGCACAGTCCATCGCATATCTACACATGATCGCATGCCCCTGTATCACTCACGCACTCGTTATCCCCACTCGCCACTTGCAGGCACATGTAGCCAATGCTGTAGCGGTGCTCCACAAGGCACAGAAGCTTGCACAGGAAGTGTCTCTTTTCAGCGCAAATGAAGAGGTGGAAGATGTCGCCACTGCGGATCTCCGTTATATATTAATAGACGCGTACCTTGGTGATCTGGTTGCGAGACGAAACATCACCGAGCCCAACGCCCGCCTGGCATTGATCGAACAGTCATTCCGACATTACAGTGCATTTGTGGAGCGCTGTCATCAGCTGCGAATCTCATCGGACGCTGATCACGCAACTTTTAAAGCCGCTGCCGAAGGACAATACGCGAATATCACGCGAAATGACCCCGCCGCAGAGAGAGCTGCGAAGATTAACCGATTCAAGAGAGAGAAGGAGGGCAAAGAAAAGGTGCGCGCAATCACCGCGCGAATGACAGAAGAGGCGAGGCGTGCGGGGACGGGCGATGCCGCACTGGATGAGGAAGTGGATCGGGATCTTGTGAGGGCACTTATTGACGTGTGGGTTGTGCGGTCAATTGACGCGGCCATCTCGGGCTGGCAAGAGTGCGAGATCTTGCGTCACATGGCAATTGGAGCGCCGCCATCGGAGGAGAAGCGTCCAGCACGTGCGGTGTGTATACGTACATGTGCATGTTTGCACTCTTGCATGTGCATGTGTGTGGCTATTGTGTGTTTGTGTGGGCATTATGTGTGGTTATCCTGTGTGCGTGTATCTTGTGTTATTGTGTATCTTGGCGTGGCGACACATTTTGCGGTTTCGATGTGGGATGGACTGGGCATTGAGCTCACCTACAGCCAGATGAGTGTTCTTGCTTTTCTGACTTTTCTGTTCTGACTCTTATGCTTCTGACTCTTATGTTTCTCTTTTGCTTCCGACACTCCGTGCGCCCTTTCAGCCGATGAAGCCCTTTGTACTCACGCGAGACATGATTCAAGCGGGCGTGTTTGGCGCCGGTTATCCCAGCCTTCCCACCATGTCCTTTGAAGCGTGGGCTGAGCGCGAGATGGCCAACGGCACGCTGCCAATGCAAGGGTGAGTGGCATGTGATGTTTCTGCTGTATGCAGAGTGTGTGTTTGTGCGTGTGCGCATCCGGTAAGCGATTGATTGAGCTTTACCCCGATATATTTTTGGATGCCTTTTTGTTGTTATGTCGTCCTTATTGTCTACCGTACATGCTGTTGGCTGTTGTTTGTGTTGATTGGTGCTGTTTGTTGACAATTTGTGTGTCTCCCTCCCCCCCCCTCTTTTTGCTGTCGCGGTTTTCAGGTCGAATGTCAATCAGGCGCCAAAGGAAGAGAATAGCGAGGACGAGGAAGAGGAGACTGAGGAAAAACTGCGTAAAGCGCGAGCAATGGACGAATGGAAGGACGGTATGGATGCCCTCGTCTCACGTGATGCATGCTTGCTGCCTGCTGTTTGCTGCTCATTGGCGCGCCCGTGTCCCTTGCGGACCGTGTGCGGTTTGTGGCGTGCATACTAAATGTATGGAAATGATTCACTTTCTATTATGAAATGGACCACACACACACACACACACACAAACACACACAAACACACACACACAAACACACACAAACACACACACACACACACACACACACACACACACACACACACACACACACACACA
>CALSCR010003964.1:0-17473 GCA_943704495.1 Pigoraptor chileana | reverse complement strand
ACACACACACACACACACACACACACACACACACACACACACACACACACACACACACACACACACACACACACATCTCGACTCTCTCCCTCTTTGCGGAGTCCGTGGGCACAGCGCCTAAGACACTGACTTGAATCCTAAATTCTCTCTCCTCGGTGGTGCTGTTTTGTTTCTCCGTCTCGATTGCGTTGACGCACGTTGTGGCACGGCACCATCGTTTTTTAATTTGCAATTTTCGATTTGTGTTGTGCTGCATGTGCTGTTGCGTCCGTTCTTCTTTTGGCGTTGCGCTTTGCGCGTGGTTTTACAACTTTTATAAAACATCTGAACCAACAAAACAAAAACTATAATCATTGAAATCGTCTTTTGTGTGATTGCGTGTGAATTGCAATTTTTTGCTGTTGAAGCGGAAGATTAACTGTTTGTCGGATATAATGCGAAGTGAATTAATTATTATGCAAGTGACAGTGACACTGGCGACACGGTGACCTCAAATCATATCAATTTAATGCGGCGTCCTTGTTGAAAGCTGAATTAGCATATATGGCAGGCTGGCCATCCACGTATGAGTGTGCACACGCACACGCACACGCACACGCACACGCACACACATAAACATCATCACAAAAAAACATAAACACACATGAACACACTTGCACACGGACTACCATCATACGCGATGTCAGCAATGGTTACAAACCAAAACAACAACGCACCACTCTTCACATACTCGCGAAATAGAAAAAACAACACCCTCCCAGCAGTACACAGAAATAAGGGCCCACACACGCACACGCACGTGACACAACCGCGCGCGAAGAGAGAGAGTCACACACAGAGAGAACACACTGCCGCACGCACGCACGCACGCACACACGCACACATACACACGCATGACCCCAAAGGGCCACACACATACACACACGCAGACACAGACGGGCAGAATTAATCGTCAAAAAGGGTGTCGGAAGCATCGTCGGCGTCGGCGTTCATCATGGACATGCCCATGTGATTCCCAAGCACTCGGGTCGAATGGCGGCCGGATGTGCGCATGTATGCACCCCCGCCGCCATTGCGTCGCATTCTAATCCGCGCGACCACAAACTGCACAAACAGCATGAGGAACGCACCGCCGACAGCGCAAGACACGCCAATGGCCGCGGTAGCGGAAGACGAGACGCTCCCGATGCACGAGTTCCTTGCCACCACGCCATCGCCACCGCCATCGTCGGGCGCTGGGCAGCTGTTTGCACACGACGCCTGGACGTCCCTCACATACAAAGAAGGGAGCGCCTTTTCAACAAATATGCCGTCCACACCCATTGACAGGAACCGACGCACCTCCGCAGCAACGTCACCATCTGCTGCAGCCGCCGCAGTCGCCGCCGACGCATCTTCCAACGGATTCCGAAATGTCCACGGATACACAGCGATCCCGCGCTTGTGGAGCTCACGCACAACATCCTCAGGCCGCACATACGGCTGCGAAACAGTTCCATTCCGGCGCAACCGCCCTGCAAGCTCCGGGGGAACGAGTCCAGACATGTTTCCAAACCACCACTGGGCACCCTTCCCGACCGCCAGGAATTCTTTCCACGGGCCAATGGCACTGGCGAACGACTTGAGGTCGTCCATACCGGTGCGTGTGAGGTATGTGTCGTGTGCGTACCCAGAGTCTGGTTCAAAGCCGTCGCCAAACACGAGTTGAAGTGTCTGTAGGGACGGGTGTTTGGAGCGAAGGTAGCGTAGGGTGCGCGATTCGGCGCACTGGACAATGAGTGGGCCGGGAGGATTATCCCCGAGGTAACCGTACTCGCCGAGAATGCGGAGAAATTCGTCCGCAAAGTAAGTGTCGGATAGCCCGTTTTCTGCAGACACGCGACTATAGTGATAAGGGCTTTTCAGCTCCGGAATAAGCCTGCATGAGAGTGCACGGGTGGGTGTGTGTGGGTGCGTGACGGTGGGTCGTGACGGAAGGAACGACGCGTTTGTCAGGATTTTATGCAAGGAATCAAATGAATAAAACAAGTACAACTACCTATGAACACATATACATGCACATGCACACACACGCACACGCATATACATAGATACATACACACATACCCTATAGGGCGGCCCGTTTCTTTCGTTCGTTGGACAACGAATTGGATCTGGAAGTGAGGTTTCGTTTGTTGCAATCATTAAAATTTCAATCAATCGCACGCAACCGCATTCGATCACCAACAAAGCACGCACACACACACACACACACACATCACACATCACACCACATATGCTGCACATGCACGCATCCCCACAAAATAAAGAAAGTCCAAAGCGAGAGCATGCACGCAGACGTTTGCAAACGAATGCAATCCTCAATTTAAGCACTGCGCAGTCGAGGCTCACGCGCCCCGTGCACTTCAGCCGCACTATGACAAGGATGCGCTGACAACAACATGCTGCATCTAATAGCCTTGCGGGTGCGGACCACACATGCAAGCACATTTTCCCTAATAACAGTAATATGCAGCACACAAAAAGGAAGACACACAAAACACACAAAGTGCGTCCGATCGGTGCACACGCAGAGCCTTACCGTCTCTTCAAATGTCGGCACCGAAAACATTCCGTTGAAATAGGGATCTCGCCACGCAGGATTGGACACCCTCTGCACGCAACGTAGCGAGCGCACTTCCTCAAGGGTAAAATCCTCGACCCACCAGCTAACAATGCTCTTTGCAACTGACTCGGCATAGAGGGATCTGAATGCGACGACAGGAATGGAATCGAGTTGGCAGTCAATATAAGAAAGCAAACAGGATGCAATTAATAAAACTCGGGGAATATATGCACAGATAAAGAACACACGTAGCACGCAAGGAAGTTCAAAGATGTGAAATCATTAACATGAAGCCAGGTCACTAATGTCACTCCAACGCACTGTCACCCATTGACTAACAATGACAGTGCGACGCCGGGAGCCTGACTACTGACACACATGCTTGTGACCGGACAGTCATTCGACACCAGTCAATGAGTGGGTCCCTCACCTTCGCCTGTCAGCAAACTCGGTTCTGTTACCAACGTCTGTGGACTGTTCTAGGTCGAGATCATGCCGGCAGATGAGCCGAAAGTCACGCGTCATCACTACATCGGGTTCAACAAAATCAACCCCCTCCGCGATCGCCTGTGAAAGGATTCACAACACAAACAAGAACATGTATGCACATATACAAGCACACACGAGGGCCAGTGTTATCGCCTGTACACAACGCATGGAGTATGCAAAGCCCTTGGTGGAGGGGCAGCTGTGAAAGCGCAGATGCACTCAGAAAAAACACACTCACTATGGAATACGACGCCAGTGTGTGTCCAGGAACATAGTAGGGGTCGCCACGGTGGCCTGTAGTCCCGCATGGGTAAGCACGTGGTCAGATGAGGTGGCTTGGATTGCACACACGCAGCACACACACACACGCAACACACATATACACACATATGTACATATATATTTACAAATTATTCTCTCTTTCTTTCATGCATGGCGAAGTCATGGGCAAAGCACCAAAGACTAACTTGCTTCCCACAGCTCGGTGATTGCAGTCTGCATTAAGTTTGAAACTTTGAAACAGAAGGACACAGCTTCGCTGGCGGATGCGTTGCCCACCAATTATCTTTGTTCCATGCACAGACAGCGCCGTCGCCACACACGCAGCCATGACAACAACGGCGAGCGAGGTTGTGATTGTGGGTGCCATGATCACGGGCGTCGCAGCTCAGTGCCGCCGACAGCCCGTGATAGAACGGTAATCAGTGTGCTAGTTGCCTCTGACCGGAATGTGCGAGTTGCCCGGAGTGAATCGCGTTTGGGTCAATTGTGATTGATATCCGACAAAAGCAGCTAATGACTCCCGTCGGTCTCACCCCACACTCCTCTCTATGGTGTGCGAATGCGAGGCAGGAGGGTCGGTTTGCCGCAATTGCCGCAGGCATCTTTCAACTTTTTGCTGTTTCACCATAAAGGCCGCTAAACTCGACATCAAACCGACGGGCACCCCTCACGTGACTTGGTGTCAAATGGCTGTTTTGGTGAAATGACGTCCCGATGTGCCAGTTGTTGATGCCCAGCACACCCACACCCACACTTCTCTACGGTGAATCTGCATCACAAACGGTTTCATTTTGACGTCCACTTTTGCCGAAATGGCGAAAAATTAAATTATATTCACAGCATTACACCCTTTGTTGTGTTTTTTTGTTTGGGTTGTAGCGACACAAAGAATTATAAAGCGCAATCAAGCTAAACGCACTGTCGCGCTTGATCACCAAACACAAAAGCGCGGCTCCGTTTGCACGGCCCACACAAAAAGATGCACATGCACGACACTCTTACGCACACGCAAAAAGTGTCTCAAAAACAGGACAACGCGAAAACCGGCACTCAAAATCAGCACGCGGCGCCGACAATTTCAAACGTAATCTCCTGCGCATACCGAGGATGTGGGCGAATACTTGCGGCTTCAAAGGCCTTGAGCTTGCGTTGGCGTGCGCGCTCAATGAGCTCACCGGCCTCTGTTGCCAGGCGGGACAGTTCGTCCATGTCGTCCCGCAGCTGGTTCGCTTCTCCCTCTGCTTGCTCTTGCTGCTCGCGGCGTGTCTCCTCCTCTTCCCGCATCCGCCGCTCCTCGAGGGCGCGCAGAAACTGAGGCTGGGGAATGGTGCGTAGAGTGGTCTTTGCGGTGACTGCGGGGCTGGCCGACAGCGCGGCTCCCATGGGAATTATCTGCACAGCTCCCTTCATCCAGCTCTTTTGCGACGGGGAAGGATCGAGCGCGGGTGTCGGCGCAGGGTCACTGGCAGCCGTGTCCTCGTCATCGCTGTACTCTGGCCACTCTTCTTCGACCTCATCTTGTGCAGCCTTGTGCTCCGTCTGTAGAGCCGGCAGCACTGTCATGGGCATCTCGATGCTCACGGTCCTCTCGTCCGCAGTGGTCGCTTTCTTTGTGCTTGTTGGGGCGACCATCACTCTCACGCGAAGGAAGTGCTCCACAACAACGGACGGCGACGCATGCTTTGCACTGCACCTGCGGGCGGAGAACCCCGCTGGGTGCACAGGATTCTCAGCGGGACCATTTGGCCACGTGATGTCGAGTGAGCAGTGTGCTCTGCTCTTTGGCTTGCACGTGACGCCGGGGACGATGGCCTGGAGGAGCCCCTCCACCTCGCCGTTCTTCGTCCAACGCGACTTTGTCATCTCGACCGCCTGGAGCGCATTGACGAGAATTCCGGTGACCTCATGCCCCTTCGAGTCATTCGAACTGGTGTGTGAAAGGACACATGCATGCACGAAGCAGAGACACATGCAATGTGAGAAAAATTGGATGGTAATGCGGATTTGTTGGTAATTTCGATGGGGAGGATTGTGCCGCAACTCAAGAGCTTGACCCCAGCCTACCACGCACGCACACAAACACGCACACAACAACTTTGAAAGAACAGCTGCACTCACATGTCGATGGTTATTGTGGCGCTCTCCCCGGGACGAATCCAGGTACGGCTCACTGTTGCCGTTGCTGTGATGCATGCTCCCAGCCCGCACTTGACGGCCCCGGATGCACTGCGGGGTCCCGTCGACGCATCCGTCTCGTCTTCAGGGCGCGCCGCAACAAACTTCTTCAGCTTTTGTGAGCCCTTTTTCAGCTTGATGTCGACCACGACAGCATAGTAGAGCTCTGCCATGTACGAAATCCTGTCGTCCTTGTAGTCGTCGACGCCGAAGCTCATTGGCAGGCGCTGGGGAAGCTGGATTGTAAACGGGAGGACTGTTCCGCTCGCAATGATCTTTTGCTTCTTGGAAAATGGCACGTTGGCCTTTACCTCGAGAAAGCGACGCTTAGCTTCGACTGTCTTTGTGGTTGCTGGCTTTCGCCACTGGGAGTGCTCTGCGTTGGAGATGAAATGGGTTGCGATGTGAGATTCGTGTTCATTGTTTGAGCGAGATGCTCTTTTTGAATCGGCATTACAAGCATTCTCAAACACGCCGCAACACCCTTCCACGCACCTGTTCCCTTAAAGCGTGCTACAATTGCCTTGACTTGCGCGTCGGCAATAAACGTGACGACGCCCGTGATGGACTCGCCGCCAGCGAATCCCGCCGGGTTGGACGGTTTTGTGATCTGAAAGGTGGCCACGGGCGTTTGCATCTTGTCGTTCGCCATTTCTCAGTGTGTGTGCGCTTGACACTGCCAGCAATAGCTCCCGAAGAATTTTTTTTCCCTTTCCTGTGAGGGTATGTTTGCGTGTGTGTTTTTCTTTATCGTTGTTGTGTTCGTCCCAGGTGTACCAAATGCTTTGTTTGATGCCGGCAGTGGATGTGTGCCGGTTATTCCAGTCCGCCGTGTTTGTGCAGTCTTGACCGCCGAAAGTTGAATATCGTAAATAGTTGTTGTTTTCTGGAGAAGGACTTCTGCCTGGTTTATATACTCTCTCATCTGTGTGCGTCTGGAATGAGATCTAACTGCGGGGACATTGGGAAAGTGCCCCCGGGACGACTGAGAATTATGGATGACCGGAACGTTACGTTTGGTTGTGTGTGCTATTTTTGTCAACAAGATGGCCGCTATATTTAGCCACAGTTTTGGGCTATAAAAAGATTTAGATGCATTACCTGATTTGGAAATCATGCTATGTCCAATAGCACATTTATGGGCATTTGCAGGTCTGGAGTGCATATTTTTGGCTGCCACGATCTTATCCAGATTTGTCCAGATTCCTACCACCACTGTTTCAGTGCCGGGATGCGGGAACACGGCGGCATATGGACAGTGCAGTTCCACAGACACATATAGAACGGTCTCCCGCCGACACGGAATAGGCTCTGACAGGCGCATCCTTTCCTTTTCCTCGGCTTATTTTTTAATTGCTTGAGGTCTCATCGGTAGAATGTGCCGATGGACCGTCGGACTCACTGATCGCCCGGCCCCAGTGGCAGTGCCGCCGGTTGGAGGCTGTATTTTAACAGCATGCGAACTGACGTTGAGCAAGGCGTCATTGCTGTGCAGATAACCTGGCAGATGCCTCTTCTTATGACGTTGCGGAGCCACGTTCCGATTGCCCAAGCCAATGTCGCGCTCGGCACTGATGAGCAACTGCTGAGACGGCATGATGACGTGAATCAAAAGTGACTCGGCCTTGTGTGTATTTGGATCCAGCTGGTCGTCAGCAAACTGCACCAGTGGCATGATATTTGGGCCGGCGACGACAACTGAAGCGGAATGCCAAGTTGCATGAACGACGGCGGCGCCATTGGATGCAGACGCCAGTAAAAAAATATGAGCCCCTGGTACATAGAGTTACCCTGGACACTGAACCGGTGCTCAGCACGTGTCGCTGATGACATTTCATATGCGGCAACCGTCAGAAAGCCCAAAGCGGCCCGTTTCGGCAAGGGGACTAAGGCGTGAGTTCCGTTTGCGTTTCGGCACTGAGGCCTAGCCGACTTCAGTAGTCACGGAGTCTGACGGCCGCCGATTTGGGCAGTAGACTGCTGGAACCTTATTGGTTGGCATGGCTCTGCATACTGAATCAGCCACAAGGGGCAGCCAGACGGTTGTCAAACTGCGATTTCGACCGTTTTTGAGCTGTTTTTGGAGGGGCGTTCAATGTAATTCCCGCGGGTGACAGACAATGGACCCGGACCCCAACTCAGTGACACCGACGGACGTACCTGTCTTGGTGGCATGCGCGATGAGATTTAAGTTATAGCCACCGCGTACTGTATTCATCTGCAACAACGTGCCATGTACGTGTCAGGAAAACTGCCCTTTCCATATCATTGTGGGAATACATTATCATAGGCTGCTGAGCGGGTTTTGAACTCCAAGTTCCAAAAGCCCGCATTTGCTGCTTTCTAAGGACACGTGAAATGCACACAAAAGCGAGTGGTCCGACAGCCCCTTTGTCTTGACAAACGTCGACAATGACCTTCCAGGACGAATTCTCGGTCTTGCGTATTGCTCCACCAGTGGGCGCATCCATCCGAAATATGGCTCCTCGTAGTCGTACACACACTCAGCGCACCAGCATTGTCTCTGTGAACGTTCTAATCCTCGCAGTTTACACTCTCGAATTATTAGCGAATGTCGGCGCGTTTGAGGTGACTGTGGTCAGCCCTGGTAATCTCTTCAGCGATCCGGTGTTGGATATTCTCCATGGGGACTTTGGGCAGTCGCCATCGGGAACAATAACAGCAAAGCTTGTTGGTGTGTGTGCGTTACTCAGCTGCATATCCCTCTGTTCTGTTTGCGTTTAATGCTGCAACGGCATGTTTGTTATGCTTCCCTCGCTATATGATTGCAGTCTGTGCTTGTGTTTGTGGCAATCTCAACTCGTGTGTGCCATCATCATCAATACACTCGTAATGTATTTCTCCTTCCCCCCCCCTCCCCCACATACACACACACCTGACACGCGCACACGGCATAACAACACAGCGGCGGATGATTCCCTCGCGTGCAGCGTTGAATCGCTCAGGAATGCAGCAGCGCTTAATGGTAGTGTTGCGATTGCGCGGCGTGGTGCGTGTTCTTTCCAGGTGAAGTTGAACAGCCTGATGGCAGTCGGCGCTCTTGCGGCCATCATCGTGCAGACAAACGCCGTCGCCTCGCCAGTCCCCGTTATCATGACCGCAATCAACTACGGACAGCCCGTCTCTCTCGACACGATTCCGGGTGCGATGGTCTCATTCGCCGACGGGAACAAACTGATAGACGCAGTGACGTCGGGTACAAACGTGACCATGAGCGTTGCGAGCGCGCCTGCCGTCAGCGGCGACATTGCTGTTCTTGAAGAGCTTTACAGCACGCTTGGCGGCACCAACTGGCAGTTTCCATACGGATGGAATTCAGTCCCCAGGGGAAACCCTTGCGTCGGACGCGGCTGGTTTGGCGTCCGTTGCAATTCCCTTGGGCGAGTCCACGCCCTCAACGTGCCCAAGATGAACCTTGCGGGCGCTCTCCCGGTGTCGCTATCCAACCTCGTCGCCCTTAAAACGCTGTTCATTAGCAGCAATGCGGGACTCAGGGGCAGCCTCCCGGATGTGTCTTTCTTTCCTCAGCTGCGCATGCTGGAGATCTCCAGCACGGGTCTCCTGGACACGCTTTCGGCCTCTCTGGGGGGTCTCTCGCGCCTGCTGTACTTCAAGGGCGACGACACCAAAATATCGGGATCGCTTCCCGCCGGTCTCCTCGCGCTGCCACGGCTGCAGTATCTGTCGCTGGCGCAGTGTTTGCTATCAGGCAGCCTTCCGTCGACGTGGAATCTACCGTCGCTAAAGTACCTCTCTCTCCAGGGGAACAAATTTGCCGGCGTCATTGCGGCGGATGCCTTTTCCACCTTGCTTGCCTTGCAGACACTCGACCTCAGTAACAACCAATTCGCTGGCGCCGTACCGCGCTTTGTGAACATGACTTCTCTGCAAGGCGTAACACTGAGAAACAACCTATTCTCATCCGTGGACGCAGATGGCGCCGGTACCACGTTCGTTGGACTTTCCAAGCTCACCACGCTCGATATTGCCCTTAACAGGCTTTCAGGCAACTTTTTTTCCATTGCGGGACTTCCTGTTCTCGAACAAATTGATGTGAGCAAGAATGCGCTGTCGGGGCCGCTGCATGCCTCGTTTGCGACCGTGCTTACGCTGCGGGCGATTGTGGCGTCCTCGAATCAGGTGACCGCTCCGCTTCCCGCTGGCCTCTTTAACCTGCGCAATCTGGAGCGTGTCGATCTCTCCTTCAACAAGTTCGACGCCGATTTTTCCGCCATCTTCATCGGCCTTGTCGGCGCATCTCCCACGACGCTTACATCTCTCGATCTCAGCAATAACCTCCTCACGGGGTCGATTGAGTTTACGACGCAGCCCTTTGGCAAACTGTCGTCTTTTGATGTGTCGCACAACCGCCTCTCCGGCCCTGTCTACGGCACCCTCCTCGCCAACTTTGAGAAGGTCGAGTATCTGGATCTCTCCTCCAACGCGTTTGCGGGCGTTGTGCCACAAATGATTGGTCGCCTGAACAGTCTTCGTTACTTCAGCATCGCAAACAACACGGGCATGCTGGATGCGTCGCTGCCGTCGTTTGTGATTCCCACCGATGTCTTTACGAAACAACCGGGGACGTTTTTTTCGTGTCCCACGCTCAGTGGACAAAACTCAAAGCTGCAGGTGCGTGTGCCTGAGCACGTTTGCGAGTGTGGTTGCATGCTCGCCTTTAATATATTTATGTGTGTGTGTGGGGGGGGGGGGAGGGGGGGAGGTGTGTTACAAAGACCTGGAGGTGCTTGACACGGCGTCGATGTCTGTTCTGCTTTTGCCTCGTTTTCGTTCACACTCGGATCATGGCACAAATGGCATGGGCTCAATGCAGGTATACATCGACCACAACTACAACGGATATCAGCTGTGTAAATGCGAGCGCGGGTACTATGGCGCTGTTCCCGACTGCCGGCTGTGCCTGGAAAACTCGCTCTGCGGCATTGAGGCGTCCATCACTGGGCTGAATACAACAATGTGAGTGCGCCGTAACTGAACCATCCACAAAACACCACGCGCGACAATATATTGAGGCGGATGTGCGGTGTGTGTGTGTGTGTGTGCGTGTGTGCGCGTGTATGTATGTGTGGTGTCTGTTATTTTCGGATGTCAAAATGAGGTACTTTTATTTTTATTGGATGTTTTGGATACCGGTTCAGGCGCTGCGATCCAGACAATTGCTTTCGAATTAGTTGTGCACATGACTGAATTCACTCCCACGCACAATTCTTGCTTGGACGCAGGGTCGCACCGCGCGGATATTACCCGATGCCCTATTCACCGGACCCGCGTGACTGGCGCATCATAGTGGCTTGCAGTAAGCTCTCTCGGGGTAAGCAGGGGTATTGTTTGCCTTGTTGTGGCAATGCGTGTGCCTTGTGGTTGTGCTTATTGTAAATCCCATGTCACTCAGTCTGGGATTCTCTGTGTTGGAATGCTGCAAGTCCAAAATGTGTTCTCTTTCTGCCTCACACACTTGCCGTGCCCATGGCAACTGACTACTTTTCTGATCCTTTTTACATATAAATTCTTCTTTTGGGGGGACATTTTTAATGTTTTATTCAGGCGAAGTGCAGTGCAATCCATCAAGCAGCAGTCCGTTTGCGTGTGCGGAGGGTGAGTGTTTGTCTGTGTAAGTGCAAGGCAGATAGTGAGCGAATTAGTTGGTGTGTCTGTGTGTCTGTGTCTGCACATGTGTGTAAATGTGTAAGGCAAGTGGTGTGTGTGTGTGTATCTGGTACCTGCGTGTGTGTGTATGTGTGTGTGTGTGCCTCATGAGATTTCACTGCCAGTGCATGAGAGCATTGCTGTTTGATGACAAGCTTTTTGTCCTTGTGAGGGCATCCCCGTCATGTTGTGTTCGTTCCTCGTTGCCCGACCATAAAACTCTTTGTCTCCAACTCGCAACCTTTTTTTAACACACAAAATACACATGCTCACGCGCCCTCTCCGTACACACTATTTAAAAAAATCACTTTCACATCACAAACAAACAGGATATGAAGGCCGACTGTGCTCAAAATGCGCAGGCGGGTTCTATCGCGAAGGCTTTGTGTGCACACCGTGCAACTACGACGTCTCCCGCTTCACAGTCGCTGTCTTTGTTATCTTTGCTGTGTGCTGGTTTATCGGAGCGTCCCTGAACGATGGGTACTCGTTCATTGGGCAAGCTGCAATGAGTGTGTTTACGGCGTCGCAGATTGTGTCCATTATCATCGGTCGCACGGCATTTCACTGGCCCGACGAAATCTACTCCAGCAGCCGCGCCATCGCATGGACGCTTCTCTCTCCCGAGGCGATCACGTGCCTTGCGAGCATGTCGCCGACGCAATTGTTGGCATACCGCGTCCTGTTGCCTCTTTTTGCGGGTGTTGCGGCGGGCATTGTGCTTGCCGTGTATCTGGGCATTGTGAAGCTCGTCTGCTGGAAGACTGGCGCCACAACACCTGTCGATACGGAGGTGAATTTGTCGTCAATTTGCGATACGAACAAAGAGAGCGTGTGTGCAGAGACTGACGGCGGTGCTGCAAATTCGGGGTCGACCTGTGGCCTTTCAAAGAAGAGGGGAACATTGTCCACCGTCTCTAACCTCTCGCTCGTCTCGCTTGCCGTTGTGTCGCGCGACCGCTTCCGGGGCCAGTTCCGTGCCCGGTGGGCGCGCGTGTTCCTGATGATCCTCGATCTATCGTACATTCCCATTCTGTTTGGCATTGTCAATGCGTTCAGCTGCGAAGCGGATCCGCTGACGGGAGAGCGCTTTTCACGCCATTACCCGTGGATGTCATGCGACGGGTCGGCGTACTCGTCGCTGCAGGGAATTGCAATCGCATCGATTGTCGTTTACGTTGTCGGTGTTCCTCTCCTCTTTGTCGCTGCACTCAAGGCAACCGCGTCGCCACGCTTTGCAGCCTACCACCAGCGTCTGGTGACTGTGTCCGGATTCTACAGTGAGGCCTATCGCCCCGGCTGCCGATACTACGAGATTGTGGTTTTGTCCAAGCGCATTTTTTTTGTCATTCTTTCCTCGTCGAACATTGGAAGCTACTACACAGGCGTTGTGTTTGTCTTTGTCGTTCTCGCCACATGGGTCGGTCTCACGACAATGTTGCGCCCCTTCCACGACCCCCGGATGAACCGCCTGGAAACAGTGTCAGGCTATGTGACTCTCCTTGCCATTGTCTCCGGCGTCATTTTCTCCTCTGACGTTCTCTCAGGGAGCGTGGTAACGTGCGAGGCGATTACTTTTACGATCGGATGCTTGCTGATGGGCGTGTACCCATTTGAACTTTTACGGCATTTTGTGTCACTCGGGGCCGCGCCGACAGTGACCTCTGAGCCAGAGACTGCCGAAACATTTGTGCAGCGGGTGACTAGAGCTGTGTCGGATCCGGTGCGACGCATCTCTGTCGCGTGGGCGGACGAGGTCGAAACCACACAACACGCACAACACACACAACAACAGCCGCCGCCCGTTGTTGCCGTGCCCTGAAACGTGGTATCATCCGGGTGATCAGCACTCCCCCCCCCCCCTCACTCACTCACAACACACAACAATACAACATACACACACACGCACGCACGCACGCACACGCACACACACCACAGTTACCGCCACCACGACGTCGCTCATTCAGAGGTCACGCGCACTCGCACACACTATTGTACAGCTGTGGAGTCCGTGAGCATATCGAAGACACTGACTTGAATTCTACACCTCTCACCTCTTTCCACAAAAAAGTAAAAAAAGGGGGCAGAAATGGATATTCCGAAAACATGCGATTATCAAAACAGACACGGTAGTATGGTTGACGAAACGGCACTGTAATTGTTTTTCCCTCGTCATTTAGTAAAGAATCTTTTCATTTTTACGCCATAAATACGACGAAAAAGACGAAAAAGACAATCAAAATGCCGAATATTTTGATCATCAACCACCGATTGCTCGAAATATTTTCGAAATACTTGAGCAATTCTCCATGGGCGGCCTCGATGTTCAGCTCGGCATCGTTGACATTTTGGTCGATTCTGAGACGCAATTCAAGAAGTACGAGGGAGATGTGGGATTCAAGTCAGTGTCTTTTGGCGATGTCCCATGTTCTCCACAAGCTAAATATAAGAGAGTGTATGTGTGTGCGTGTGAGTGTGTGTGAGTGTGTGTGTGATATGTAAAATGCTCAAGAGAGCATAATAACGATCTCACATCCGTTTCCTTGTGATGTGCGGGATGTAGGGCCTATGGACACCCGACAGATAGAAGCAGCACGATGGCTCACACATGTTATTATGCCACAATGCCCCATTAACATCATCAGAGAGGAGAAGAGGGAAAGTGCAGACGTCATTCAAAGATGAACAACGCACCGTTGCAGCTGCTCGTCTTGTGCGTGCACAAGATGTGCGAGTTGCTGGAAGATACCTCCTAGCTCAACAATCGTCGCCTCGATGGACTGAACCGCGTCCGATCGGCTCTGAATGTACGACGACTGCGATGACAGAGGCATGACAACACACGCATTGCATGCATGAATACAAGTGGTATGGAACAGTCACAATAGCGATGGGCGTTAAGTGACGGGATTCACCAACACCAGCGCTCTCCGCATGTCACGTGAACAGTATGTGAAGCGCAGTAACGAAACGCAGTACACCGCTTTCTGTTGCGTAACATCTATTTCACCGAATTTGATGAGATACATAGAGCGAGAGACAATTGAAAGAGGGAGAACAAAAGCAAAAAAACAGACACAAAAATAAAGATGGAAGAGACGCAAGAAAGAAGGGTGCAACACATAGGAAGAAAGAGAATGAGGGATGTAGAACAGGGAAGGCGAAAACAGATCGCGGGACTGACCTCTTGATTAGCAAACTGGAGCTGCTGGTAGGCACTCCCGCTGACGTCCAGAGTGAAATCGGCATCGCCACCCTCGTCACGGAATAGTGGCGATGAGGCTATATAGACACCGACACAGAATAACAGAAATTGTTGGAGAACAAAACGAAAAAAAACACAACAAATATTGTGAGATTGTGTTATGTTACAGGGCATGCGCGGAGTGCATCGTATTGTGCGCACACAGAACACTAAACGCAAGGCTTCAACCGCACACACACACACACGCATACACACACACAAACGCGCACACGCACACATGCACACGCACACGCACACGCACAGGAAAGCACAGCAATCACAAATGGCGTAGAGAAAGTGCTCACAATTTTGGGGCGGTGCGGCCATGGACGCCGGGACCATCGGTTGCGAAAATTGTTCACGACGTTCCTGCTGCTCTCGCAAATTCTGCGAGTGAAACGAGGCAGATTTCCAGTTGTGTTGTTGCAATAATACGTGACACTGTTGGTCATCAGGCACAGCAGATGCCCACGCCCACGCAGACACAGGCAGACATAACAAACACGGACAACAACGACAACTCATCCGATTGCATTTGGGCCTGCTTCTTGGCACCCTTAGAACACACACACAAACACACACACACGACAACGCGCACGTAGTGCCTATATAAGCACGTAACCGACTAAAGATCATCAATACCCATGCAACAACAGACTCGGCGCAACTTTGCACACAACGACAGCCACAACACACACAAAACGCACACAAACATATTCGCATATACGCATATACGTGCACGTTATATACAACACGCTCCACATATAACAGACAACGCACCTGCGTGCGCACTTCAAGCACACCCTTAAAGTCATTCGACATGGCGGCCAATTTCGACTGTAGTGAGACAACCACATTTGAGCTATGCTTTTGGTTTTGCGTGCGACCATTTCCCCGCTGAGATTGAATCTGTTGCAGCCGCCCAATTTGTTTGTTGAGATTGTTGATGTCCTGCTTGATGATGTACGTCAGCTCCTGGATTTCCACGGGTCGATCATCGAATATGCTCTTGTTGCGTGCAACTGCACAGGTTGATGAGACAATGCGTGAGAACCAACATTTGTCGAGAAGCTAACAGGCGTGCATGTGCACGTGGATACACAGAACACACGCACGCACACACTCACATACACACAAAACACGCGTGCGCATACGCACATGTGTATATGTACGTGTGAGTGTGTGGAAGCGCAAGTGTGAAAGTTTATGTGTGTGAATGAGTGTGTGTATGTCGTGTGTGATGCAGCGTATGCATGCATGCAGCACGCAACCAAGACGACACTCAGCGCAAGACACCCACGTATCGTCAACTTCTCAAGCTTAGCAAATGTGTTGTTGATGTCATGCCCAATCTTCCTCGCAATGGAGCTGAACTGTGCATTTTGCTCCTTCAGTGGATGCTGTTTTTTGCCGGGTGATGCAGCACCAAACCCTTGCCGAGAGCGAAGCGACTGTACCGCGGAGAAGAACTCCGACGTTCTGTCCTTAGACGACATGGCCGAGAAAAGACAAGTGTGCGCACACCCCCAAGTGGGAGGGTGACGTTCTTTGTGTGTTGTGTGTCGATACAATGGACGACGATGCCTTTCACACTTGTGGGGCGCACAATGTGGCGGTGTGCGATGAATTATGGATGTATATAACCGCGCTACAATATCTTCGCAGAATACAAAAATATATAATAATAATAAAAAGAGTATGCTCGTTTCATGAGCAAGAGAGTGAGTGGCAATGTGAGTTCTCACAACTCGAATGCAGTTTGGACAATAGCAATCGCTACTCATAGATGATGATGCAACGGAGGGTGTGCGGGTGGTGCAAGTGTGCACCATCTGATTCTGCCCACTGATATTTACCGAGATCTCGCAATAAGTGCCAAAGGGTTACTACCCCGGATGTGTTACTACTAGACAAGACGCTCACCACTTTTACTACTTTACTTACTACTGGCGGAAATTATTTCAGCGATAAGTAGTTGACCACCGGCAGCACGTGACAAGCGCTGACCTTTGGGGTCATGCGGCCCAACGATGCATGTGCAGCCCTGCCCGATGGACAACATTACTGCTTACTTACAATTATGGTCGTTCCAAGTGCGTGCTTCTTTTAACGCACGAATTACACCTAACGTTCGATATAGGAGAATTGAACTCCAATTTCAGCAGCGGATGCGCAGGTGTCAGGATCTGTCGATGCACTCAGCCTGCCCATGACGACGCCTCCCTTCTCGGGACAGCGGACATGGAAGGTGCGTTGCGCAACAAAGACGGTGAGTGTTTGTGCCACGGCTGAGTATTTCGGGTTGCGTTACGACATGCATGTTCAATTGCTTATATTATTATTTTTGGACTCGCTGGGATCTTTTACTGACTCGGTTTACAATTCTTCATGAACCGCTGTGTGTGTGCAGTCGCCTGTGCGTGCATGAGCGACCTCAGGGAGCGCAATCCATTCGAGCACCTGGTCAGACGATTGACTGAAGACCAAAGCAGCCCTTCTTATTATGACCTCGCATCACTCAACGACCCTCGTTACGGTAAGTCACCATCCCCTGTTGGTCGCTCAACTGTGGGATAATAAGGATAATAATATACATAAAAACAGCACGCGCACGCGTGCATCCGGCGCGACGGTATCTGCTACTGCAGCTTGTTTGAAATAATATTGACCTGCATACGTCTTGCATTTGTCTATGTGATGTGTGTATGTCTGGCTGTGTGTATGGCTGTGTGTGTGTCGGATGTGTTCCCGTAGAGCGACTGCCGCGATGCATCAAGGTCCTTGTCGAGTCGCTTGTGCGCAATTGCGACGGCTTTCACGTGACCGCCGATCACGTGGAGGCTGCCCTTGACTGGGAGAACGGGCAGGGTGGGGGTGGCGCCGTTCCGTTCAACCCCGCGCGAGTCCTCCTGCACGACCTCAGGTGTGTGTGTTTGTGTGTGGTGTGTGCGGTCTGAGAGAGGAAAGTGAAGGGGGGGGGGGGGGGGGGG